>KK900359.1:33857-75326 GCA_000696445.1 Aquilaria agallochum | reverse complement strand
AAGCCGTTACTGGACGTAAAACCAGTGGAAGACGTGAGCCACAGTCACGACTACTATACATGTTAGCTGTCATTTCAAAAATTTTCCTTTTCTTCCGACAATAATATACCTACTCTTGTAAATGTAATTGACACAAGCCATAGTCACAACTACTGTACATGCTTGCTATCACTTTTGAAAATTTTATTTCTCTTCCGACAATAATGTACCTACTCTTGTAAATGTAATTATTGCATTATCTTTTCACCTCTATAAATACATCCTCTTCTTTTCATTTCTCACAAAGTTAAGGATAGAAATGGAGAAAACCTCAACTCGTAAATCCCGAAGTATGTGTGTATTTTTTGGGGCTTTTCCTGGAAAAGATGAAGATTATTTAAAGGCAGCCAACCATTTGGGTAGAGTATTTGCTGAGCAAAAAATATATTTAGTTTATAGAGGAGGTAGTATCGAATTAATGGGAGGTGTAGCATCAGCAGTATCTCTAGGAGGAAGTCAATTTTTGGGCATTATCCCTGGACCTTTGAAATTTGTTTTTGGCGGCACGATTGGAGAAGAATTAGCGGTTAAAAATTTGCAAGAGTGTTTGTTACAAATGCTTTTTAATGCTGATTCTTTTATCGCTCTACCAGGAAGTTTTAGCACACTGGGAAAAATCTTCTAAATTACTTCCATGGCCTAACTTAATTTGCACAAGAACCCATTGGGCTGTTGAATGTTAACAATTTCTTTGCAGGTATGATATCTTTTGTGGATTACCCTATGCAAAAGAATTTTATATCAAAAGTGGCACGACGAATCCTAATATCCACAACAACTGCTGAAGAATTGCTAGATAAAATATAAGCTTTTGTTCCTGAACCAGATCCAGCAATGATTCAGATAGACTGGACACAACAGTTTTTCCTGACCAGTTCCATCCCATAATTGTCCTTTACCCGGCCTGTTGAAGCATTGTGGAAGAAAAAGCGATCCGATCTGTTTTTCTTGTCCTTTAGTTTTATTATCAGCATTTTTTTGTGTTTCAGTTTTTCTTTTCAGGGAATTTCTTCTTTCTTCTTTACCTTTTAGGATAGTTTTGTTCATGCTGATATTAAAACCATAGGACAAAGCCTTTAGTTTGGAATGGCTGAGTAATGAGTAATTTTTTTGCTCTTGAGACGCATCCTATTAGGTATACTAGTCATAACATTTTGGAGTAGCTAAGCTTCAACCTAGTTTGGATAACATATCTTATAAGGAAATCTATATTTTCTAAAGAAAATATTAGATGAAACCTGGATATTGATTCCAAACATCCATTCCCTTGTATAATTTTTCGGTTTTATTTCTCACTCTCAAGATTCACTCATTTCACGGAATTCCAAATTTTTGCACTCACCTATTATGAAAATTCACACCTTCAAAGAAATTTTTGCTAGGGGCACTAAGGAAAGCTCCTTAACCCCAAAAAGGAGGAAATAGTTTTTCTCCTTTGTGTATTTTTCTTAAGTGATAGGAGAGTTCATGTCGTAGGGGTACTAAGGAAAGCTCCTTAACCCCAAAAAAGAGGAAAGAGTTTTTCTCCTTTGTGTATTTTTCTCAAACGATAGGAGAGTTCCTATTATAGGGGTACTAAGGAAAGCTCCTTAACCCCAAAAAGAAGGAAAGAGTTTTTTCTCCTTTGTGTATTTTTCTTAAACGATAGGAGAGTTCCTGTCGTAGTGGTACTAAGGAAAGCTCCTTAACCCCAAAAAAGAGGAAAGAGTTTTTCTCCTTTGTCCATTTTTCTTGAATGATAGAAGAGTTCCTGTTGTAGGCGTATTAAGGAATGCTCCTTAACCCCAGAAAGAAGAAAAGAGTTTTTCTCCTTTGTCCATTTTTCTTAAATGATAAGAGAGTTCCTGTCGTAGGGGTACAAAAGAAAGCTCTTTAACCCTAAAAAGGAGGAAAGAGTTTTCCTCCTTTGTCCATTTTTCTTAAACGATAGGAAGGTTCCTGTGGTAGAGGTAATAAGGAAAGTTCCTTAACCTAAAAAAGGAGGAGGAAAAGGTTTTTCTCCTCAGAGTTTAGGCAGCGAGAAGGTTCTTAATGCCTAGCTAAGGTCGAACGAAATTTGGTAACAGCTTTGCATGCGTCATGTCCCATAAAGCATGCAAAGGGGGGCAATTGTTGATACCCAATTTCGTCCGGCTATTAAAATAAAAAAATTAAAAAAAAATTATTAAAATTTTAAAAAATTAAAATTAATTAAATTTTAATTAATTAATTAATTAAAAAAAATTAATTAAATAGTTTAGGTGGGCTTTTTTGTTTCGTAATATATATATATATATATATATATATATATGTAAAATATAAAAAGGGGAAGTTTTTTTAAAGAATTGACAAAAATAAGAAGTTTGGGATAAATATGAAAAAATTGAGAAGTTTGGGATAAATCTGACTAAATCTGGAAGTTCCAGGAAAATCTGGTAATTATTCGTATGGTTTTGGGCCAAATTGACAGAACAGACAAATTTGGGCCAATCAGTAATTTCGTGAAAAAATTGGGACCAGACCAGAAGTCAAAGAAAGATGAAGGACCAATACTGTCATTTTGACCAAATTATATTTTTAATCTGTTTTTAATTAAATTTAAATTTTTTTTAATTGAAGGAATCCAATGCTCCTCCCCTATAAATAGGGGTCCAAACTTTCAAATAAAGACACGAAAATTAGTTAGATTAGAGCTCCTAATTAAAAAAGTGAAAACTATAGCAACAGTCCTTAGCTATTTCTCCCACACTCAAAAAAATCCTAAACTTCTGCTTGACCCTCTCCCCTCTCGTCGTCTTTCACCGTTTCTTTCTTTCGAAACGTTATCCTCTCCTCCGCCTCGTCCGTCGCCCTCTTTCCTCCCTCCTCGCCACCTCGCCTCTCTCCTCCCTCCCCGTCCGTCGCCCTCTCTCCTCTCTCCTCGCCACCTCGCCTCTTTCCTCCCTCCTCGTCACCTCGCCTCTCTCCTCCCTCTTTGCCGTCCGTCGCCTCTCTCCTCCTCCACCTCGTCCATTGCCCTCTCTCCTCCTTCCTCACTCCTCTCTGTTCTCCTCCTCCTTCTTCCCCTACTTGCCGCGATGTCACCCAGCTGAGAACGTCGTTGTCGCCGCCCCCCTTGTTACACTGCCGTCGCTGGAAAAGAGGAAACCCATTAAAAGAAAACCGACCCACAGATTTGAATTCTCTTCCCCTTTAGGTATAATTCTCTTTTAGCCCTCCTGATTTTGTGTTATACTTTTATAAGCCACTAACTTTCTTGTTCTTGCAGATATGCCATTAACAGCCAACTTTTGGTGTTTATTTTTTTTATTTCTTTTTCTATTTCTTGTTATTTTTTTTATATGGAAGGTTATACCTCCTACTTTTTATGTAGATGGCTAAACGCCCCATTTTTTTTTATTTATTTACTTTTCTTTATTTATTTACTTTATGCACTTTATTTTTTTTACGTGGATGGCTAAACGCCCCACTTTCTTTATTTATTTACTTTTCTGCATTTATTTACTTTATGCACTTTATTTTTATTTTTATTTTTATTTTTACGTAGATGGCTAAACACCCCACTTTCTTTGTTTATTTAATTTTCTACATTTATTTACTTTACGTACTTTATTTTTTTTACGTGGATGGCTAAACGCCTCACTTTCTTTATTTATTTACTTTTCTGCATTTATTTACTTTATACACTTTATTTTTTTTACATGGATGGCTAAACGCCACACTTTCTTTATTTATTTACTTTTCTTCATTTATTTACTTTATGTACCTTATTTTTTTAAGTGGTGGCCAAACATCCTACTTTATTTATTTATTTATTTTTCTACATTTTATTTATTTATTTCTTTATATTTTTGCACTTTATTTTTGCGTGAATGGCCAAACATCCCACTTTATTTGTTTATTTATTTTTCTGCATTTTACTTATTTATTTATTTATTTACTTTTTGCACTTTACTTATTTCTTTATTTATTTACTTTTTTCTGCACTTTATTTTTACGTGGATGGTTAAGTGCCCCACTTTATTTACTTTTTTTATTTACTTTCTGCAATTTATTTTTTTTTATGTGGATGATTAAACTTATTTTATTTATTTACCATTTTTCATGGCTAGCCAAGAGTCTTATCTTACTTCCTTATTTTTTTATACCTATTACAACAAAGCCCCAATATTCTTTTTTTGTAATCTTTAACATTATTTGGAATATTAAGACACTTATCCTTTTATTTCGTTTAAATAAAAAAATTTAACCTTTTATTCCATTTATTAAAATAATTTTATTAAAAAAATTTTAGAAAAATCATAACCAGATGATCCAATAAAAATCAATGGTTTTGAATAAGTATTTTTAGATCTATGGATTAGATAATTACTTTAAAAAAAATCTTTCAAAAAAAAAAAGAAAAGAAAAATAAACTTTAAAAATAATAAAAATAAAAATAATATTAAGACCATTAAAAATCCATATTTGGATAATTCGGTTAAAAAAAGTTATGACAAAAATTAATAATTAATTAAATAATTAATAATAAATTAAAAATTTTAAATTTTCATTAAATTCCATATCGGGGTGATTCGATAGGATCCATGGTTTGAAAAATATCAAATTTATAATAAAAATGAATAAAAATTATGTACCAAGATTAAAAAATCCATATTCGGATAATTTGACAAAATTTATGATATGGATTAATAATCAATTAAAATATTTAATAATAAATAAAAACTCAATTTTCATTAAATTTCATATCCAGGTGATTCGATAGAATCTATGGTTTGGAAATATCAAATTTATTATAAAAAAATTATACAAATTAATTACCAAAATTTAGAAGTCCATATTAATTTAAAAATCCATATATGGATGATTCAGTTAAAATTCCTGTTTTGAAAATTAATTGAAATTATTTTAAAAGCAAGCAAAATAAAATTAAAACCAACTAAGGTACCAATTTTGGGCGTTGGAATATTGTTATTTTAACGTAACTGTACTCCCAAACCCTTGAACTCTCGTAGACCATTTTTAAGTGTTCAATCGATCTAGGTGAAACCGATTGGTGGCGACTCCCAAAAACCCCCACGTTGCCACAATTTTCATTAATTTGTTGCATGCTACCCTATTTATTTTAGGTATAATAAAATGACGGGAGTTTCTATTTGGGGGAGAGGGGGATTATAAAAGATCTAGCTTAGAAATTTAACTTTGTTGCACATAGTAAAGATAAAAATGTAGTCACATGCATATTTTGTCAAAGGGTGACCAGAAGTGGAATAACAAGAGCCGAACAACATCAAATAAGCGTTAGTCGAAATGCAACCAAATGTTTGAAAATCCCTCCCGAGATTAGACTGGAACTTATGAGTCATGTGAAAGACAAAAAAGAGTCGACAAGAAAATTATGATAAGCTCTATGATTTTGAAGAATTTGAGATAGAGAATATTGTGGAGATTGATGGTGAATATGAGCCAGATATTCACAACATGAATGTAGCAGGAAAACAATCAATTGGAAATATGACCAGAAAAAAACCTTTAGTTGGAGGTTGTAGCCTAAGCTCTAAAAAATCACGAGAAAATGGATCTATGGATTCTTTTGTCACTCAAAAGCCTGAAGTAGTTATTTAGCTTAGAAAGTATGGGAGATTAAAGTAAAGTAATATTGTTGATGCTTGTGACAAAAATAAAAGGATGCAACCATTTGATATATTGCTCGATTTTTCTATCAGGTTAGAATTTCGTTTAATTTGGCTCATTTGGACTCTGTCAAGGTTGCTATTGAAGCAATAAGTTAATATGGACCTAGTTTGTAGCCTTCAAGTTACCATGAATTGAAAATTCTCCTATTGAAAAAGGAAATAAAATACATAAATGATTTGCTTAAGAATCATAGGGGAGCATGGCTGAAGCATGGTTGCTCAGTAATGTCAGATGCTTGGACTGACTCTAAAAATAGGAGCTTGATGAATTTCCTAGTAAACTGTCCAAATGGAACAATGTTCATCAAGTTTGTTGATTCCTTTTCTTTCATGCATATTGACCAAATTGGGGAATCGAATGTTCGAGTTGTGATCGATAGTGAATTAAATTATGTTTTGGCAGGTAATTTATTTTTTACTAAGTTTTAATTTTTTTCTAGTGTATTTATTTTTTAAATTTATTTCTTACAATGATTTATTTTGTCAAGTAAATTATTGGAAACTAAGAGGAAGCATTTGCTTTAGACACCATGTACAACACATTGTATTGATCTCATGTTGGAAGATATTGCCAATATTTTTCATGTTGCAAAAACATTGGAGAGAGCAATTAGTATGACACTCATACAAGATTTCTAGACATGATTAGAATCTTCACGAAAAAAATGGAGTTAGTTCGTACCGGAAAAACAAGGTTTGCTATATCGTACCTTACTTTGCAATTCATCCACAAGTTAAAGAACGACTTAAGAAAAATGTTTACATCTGAAGATTGGATGCGATCTAAATGCGTAAGGGAGGGAAAAGGGAAAAGAATTCCATAAAGAGTCATAATGTCTTCTTTTTGGAATAATGTGGTCTATATTCTAAAGGCTAAAGTCCCCTTGTTCATGTACTTTGACTTATAGATGGAGAGCAAAAGTCAGCGATGGGGTATATATGCAAGGTTATGAATAAAGCTAAAGAAGCTAATATGGGGGATTTTGAGGGAAATGAGAGCAAGTACAAAGACATTTTCAAGCTAATTGACAAGCAGTGGGAAATTCAACTTTGCTGCCCATTACATGCCATTGGTCACTTTTTAAACCTAACTTATTTCTATGGCAACCAAAGCTTGGAGTTTGAAAATCAACCTATGACTAGTTTTTTCAATTGTATGGCTTGATTAGTTCCAAGTTTTGCTGATCAAGGCAAAATTTCAGAAGAGTTGCACATCTACAAAAATGTATGTGTCTTTTTGGCATGTATATAACTATAAGAGGAATGAAGCCCAAATCTCCAGGTAAGTTGTCTAAAATTCTTTTATTTCTAACATTTCCATATTTAGTGTGTTAATTCATATTATAATTATTTAATATTTTGCTAACCAGCTAAATGATGGAGTTTGTATGGAAGCTTAACTCCAACTTTGCAACAATTTGCAATTAAAGTTTTGAGTTTAACTTGTAGTTCATGTGGTTGTGAGAGAAATCAGAGTGTATTCTAACAAGTAAGTTTAAGTTAATTTAAGAAGATTCATGTTTTCATGTATCCCCCTTGTATCTTAATTTATTTTATTTATTAAAGTTTTTTTTTACTTTGTGGATTTATACAAAGAGAAGAAACAAACTTGAGCTAAAAACACTCAATGATTTGGTGTTTTTTAAGTACAATCAGAAGCTTAAGGCATGCCATGATTGGAGGAATATTGTTGGCCAATTTGTTTAGACAATATAGATGATTGCTGTGAATGATTGATCGGAAAAATTGGGGCCTCATCCATGAATGCAGAAAATGAATCTGTTTTTGGTGATGACGAATTGAATTGAGATGATGTGGCACATGCAAGTGCTAGCAATGAGTCGAGAAGATATACGAGGAAAAACTCAAACTTAAAATTTACTCCTTTTCATGGTTAAGTTTTGAACAATAGAAAGCTAGATCAGATGAGTCAGTAGAAGATGTTTGCAGTTGAGAATTTTGGGAGAAACTTGAAAGTGATGAAAATTTAGAAGAAGAGGATGATACTTTATAAGAGAGGGACTTTGATTAAAAGTAATAGTTTTTGGTTGAGAGAATAAGGCTACAACATTTTAGCTTCTTTTAGAAACATTTAGTTCTTATAGTTCTTATTTGCTTCTCTTTGTTTGTGTTATGTTCTTGTTGCATATTCATAATCTAGTAATAGTTATGGAATATTAAATAATAGGATTTAGGTTTATATTTAAATTTAGTTTTTTTAACTAATATTATATGTTACATACTATTTAAAAAAACTTTTGTCCTTTACTTTTCTCGGGCGTGCAATTTTTGTGCAATGCGCTTCATGGTGATGGGAGGCTTTAGTGCTTCAGTGGATAATTCGCCTTTGACTACCTTGTAATGACCATTAAGATAAAACAAAACCCTCTTTTACTTTCCTAACTTTTTTTTTTTCTCGACGACTTTGCCCCCAAACCCAAACTTATCATTTTTCCTTCTAACCCATCACCGTTTGTTCAATGGTTTTGTCAAAGAGACTTCTTGGCTAGCCGTTTCTCCTCCTATCCCAACTTGAGTCCAAGATCGACGAGGTTGAGAATCACCCACCTAATAAGCCCATCTCAAATTGCTTTCCTCGTCCACTCAACCCTATCCCTCCTGACCTTTGCCATAACCAAATTACTGTCCTAAACTGAATCGACTGTGAAATGGCCAATCGAGCTATCATTTCCTTTCCATAGCCATCGCCATCACTTAGGTTCCATTGGTAAAGCTTTGCCGTTGACTCCAGAGACCAAACCCTCAATAGAACAACCAATGCAATCGGTAGATGTAGAGAACGACCCTCACGACATAACTAGCTCCTTGACATCGAATGGTAAAGATGTCCCAGAGGTTGGTCTTGAAATCTTATGAATTTGAAAACAAAATAGTACATCTCAAACAATTGAAGCGAAAATGGGCTTTAATGGACACCAACGAGGACGATGACCGCTCTTCGGAGGCGGCTATCATTGTGATTCAACTCTTCGGGCAATTGAAGTGAAAACGGGCTCCGGTGAACATCAACGAGGACAACAATTACTCTTCAGAGGCCATGGATATTCAACTCTTCAACGATAAAGAAGCGATGGGAAAGACTCGACAAAGAACAGGGGATGATGGGTTTGAGGAAAGATGAAGAAGTTTGGGCTTGGAACTCATATGATGGATCTGTCATCCACTAGGATCTGGTAAGCTTTAAACGTTGGAAGAGTTTGGGTTTCTATGGTTGATTAAGGATTTGTATATTGTAGTTCATTAGATTTAGAAGTTTAAGGCAAAGTAATTGAGTGAAATAGGTTAAGAGAGTAAAATAAAGTTTTTCCTTTTTTTTTTTTTCTTAACAGTTATTAATGGAGTTAACTTTCAAGGAGGTAATTGCAGATTTTTTGAGATAATGGGGACATAACAATAGATTCGATCAAACCTTAGGTGGAGTTATGGTAATTTTCCATTTTTTTCATAAGACTCGTCATCGTTAAAGGTAGGTTCACACTCTTAGCTCCTCTACAAAGCACCGATGACCTACCTTAAACCTTCACTAGCCACCGTCTGCGCTAAATTCACTGCCCCTACAACAACATTAACTAGTGTGGTACTCGTTCAATTATCCCTCCCAACCTCTAGCTTCATTGGTGTACTTTAACCTTGAATTTAGATTGTCCACACAAAATCCACCGCTGATGACCCGATTCGTCCATAGCTGTAGCCCCTTACCCACAAAAATCCAGACTTGATCAGACATTAATGCACCTTCATTAATCTAATTTAAATCAAAAGAACTGCATCTAAATTGCCAAATGTTATCAAAAGGCTGAAGTTTGAGATTCCACGAATTAGGAAGTGGAAATTCAATAGTTTAGGAATTAAAATTTTGTTCTTTTAAAACTAGGAAAGTGATTTAAAATATTTTTTTAATTTTGGTTCGTGCTAGTCTTTTTTTTTTTCAATTCAATTTTTTATGATCTATACATCCAAGTTTCTCAAATTCCTACTTATGTCTATATTTCTTTATACATAATTGGCAGAGTAAGATCTAATACGTTCTCTAATTTTATCATTAGAATAAATCCACAAATCTTCTCCAACTTAATGGCTAAGATTCTAGTCATGAGGCACCCATTCCTGGTTGTCCTATGGAAGAATTGAGTGTTTTTATCCCTTAACACTAACCAGGAGATTTAGGATTCAGAGCCCACATATATTCCTTGTCAGTAAGAAGAAAGATATGTTAGTTTTTTAGAGCAGAAATTTGGGCGTGATTCTCTAAGATATTCAGCCATTTTTGCTTTTGTAAAAGCTATTGTTCTTTGAGTTAATTCTGAGCCAGAAACATCACACTGATGTTTTATTCTGCTAACCCAGTAAATGAACCATTTGGGAACATTTGTTGGTAGCCTAGAACGTCTTAGATCCTCTTAATGGGGAAGACCACACAGACTAGATAATCTCTTTACATTTATGATATCTTAACCAAAACAATTAAAAACAAATAGGTTGGTGATAAAACACCACAGACAGAGATGTGTCCATCAACAACAGAGCGTGGTCTGAGTGCTGGATGGCCAGATTAATAACTTTAACTAAAGGGATAAAAAAAGTCATCCCTAATTTAGAAGACTTTATCAAGCACCTCAAAGACAGCCTCTTCCTATATTGAAAATTAGACCAGGTTTATGTAGGTCTATTAATCGGAACTCTAATTAGATGCAACTTGTCCATAAAATATTGCAACCATTCAACTCTTAGGATTAAATGGGCATCGTTTCCAAAGAAGACTGAACCTAATTAAAGTCACATATTAAAGCCAATGGCCCCTTATATTGTTGAAGAATAGACAACATATTCACCAATATGATCCAGCGGATTTGAATGGCTGGATGCTCATATGCACACCTGAGGTACCATACTAATTCATTAACTTCCATTACTTGAAAAAGGACTAGGACAAGGTCCTTGTAAAGTATAGAAAATGGATTTCAGCTATCCACCATAGCCAAAGACCTCCGCTACGTGCCATTGCATCCACAAAGAGAAACCTACTGAACCTTGAAGGAAACAACTTACTAGTAACCAAACTTCCATTCAACTTTGTTTCCATTAGATACAAGATATTAGGCCAATTATTCCTCATTAAATTTCTAAGATGGTTAACTACTGTGGTACGACTTAGGCCATGATAGTTAAAAGTCATTATGCTTATTGGATATAATGACCTAACCAAATTTAGTCCATTTTATTATTTTGGGTCTTTAGGTTAAGACCCAAGAGAAGAAAAAAATAAATATAATAATAAAAATAAGACAAAAAAATTAAAGGAGCAAGGGGGGGCAGGAGGTACGAATAGGAGAAAGAAAAGAGAACGACCGAAAAGTTATTAAAAAAGAGGGAAATAAGAAAAGTTAGGGTTGGGTATTTCTCTCACAATCTTATCTACCTATTGCTTTGTATTGAAGAAGTGGAACAAGAAACAATCAATCGATGATCAAGTGAAAGCAAACTGTGAATTTTTTCAGCAAATGAAGAATCTTTAGTGAGTAATTGTTAGTTATTTTTTAATACATAGACTAGCTTTTCTTTAAAATTAAAGAGAGATTTAAATAAAGGTTATGATTGATTGATAATTTATTTCGATGATTAAAAAGGTTAATTAATTATTAGAATTGTTTCGGATGAATTAGAAATAAATTTGGGAAGATTTTGGCTGGGCATGGTTGAAATAATAGAGTCACAGAAGTGCGAATCGGAGAAGGCGAAGAATCGTGATTCTGGAAACAAATTGGGATAATGACAGATTAGGTCCTTAAGGTTTGGATACGGGTTCATCGACACCTAATAGCCTAAAATGCTACAACTTAGTACTAGAAGTAAAATGCTGAAGGATATGATCGGGTTAATCACAGTATCAGTCCCTAAGGCTTCTAACACTACTTCATTGGATTCTTAGATTCCAGAAACGTTCGTTTGGTTCACTGTCAGCAAATGATTTTGAGTTATTTCTTGAATTGATTATGTTTTGACATAAATTTTCATATAATTATTTTAGGCTGCTAAAGAATTATTTCAAGAGTTTGAAAGTTACATTTTGAGGGAAGTGGCTACTACTATTCTAAAAATTAAATTGTTTTGATATTATGTATATATATCTATATTATTCCTTCAAAGTGCTAAGTTTTCCAATTTAGTAATTTTTTAATATTTCGATTTAAAGTTATTTTGCATTAATAAATTTTTAATCATAATAAGAGTTTTCAATTACAAGTTTTATTCTGAAATTGTTTTCCAAGTATTTGATTAATGTACTTGTTTATCTACTTATTTGAATTTTATCTTATTTATGCAATATATTATATTTGATTAAATAAGCTGGGATCAGGTATGTTTTGATTGTGATGTTTTGTACTGAAATTTTATAATAATTGTAATGCTCTGAATTTCTATTCTGATTCCGTTTTGGTGGGTGTTGGTTCTGTGCTTGTACTACTAGAAAAGTGCAATTTTGGACCCTCCACGTAGGGTATTTTGTTCTGTTCTGTTCTGCAGTGCACTGTTTTTAGAACCAGTCCTTCAGGGTACTCGATCATTGGCGATTCTTAGAAGATTCTGGACGTACTACAGTGGTTTAAGTATAGTCACGGTGATCATCTCATCCACTCTGCTCTGAATTTCTGTTCTACTATTCTGCTCTGAACTGCTCTGTTTTGGTTAATAATTTTATTTACAAATATTATTTGCTCAGCTCACAAAATTGTTATTTCATTGATTATGTTCTGACTATTCAAATATCTTCTGCTAAAATTTATGTTATTATTTTTAAAAGAATTGTTTTCTGCTTGATCCCTATGTATTTTGTATATTATATTTCTGTTTTCAAAATCCGCCATTTGCTGGGCATTCGTGCTCACCCCGTTTTTACCCCCTCACACAGATCAGGAGTAGTTCAAGTTAGCTAGCGGGAGCGACTACAAAATCAGCAACAGTTCAAGACAATTAAAAGTATTTTGTTAGTACTACTATTAGAAACTTATTTATGTTTAGAAAACTCTTTGGATTTTGTTTCATTCTTTAGAGCTTTAATATCTTATGGATTATGTTCCAGTTTCAAGAATTGTAGTTGCTTTGCCACTTATTCTCATAAGAGAATTTTATAAGTTTGAAATTATTTGGAATATGTAGCATTGCATGCTTAGAGAAATTATTTTCTTGAGTATACGGTATGTCATCGTCCCGAGACTCCTATGGTGGGTTTGGGGGCATGACATTGGGTGCCAAGGGTTTGATGAAGCTTAAACCCGAAAAAGCCCTCAGAAGTAATTGGCCCATGGATCTCACGATTTAGATTGTCTAGAAGATTGTGTTTCATCTTTCGCAAGAGATCCCGTACCTCTACTGTAAAATCCTCAGGAAATAAATAAAATCAGAGCATGATTTTTGAAGAAACCATGTAGGCATATTATTATACTTTTTAATAAAGGCTTATCATCAAAATTCAGAACCATGGCCTCAATAGATTGCCTTTTCTATTGATGATTTGAAGCATCGTTCTACTTTTTCCCAAGGTCAAATGGAACCCGGGGCCGTAATATGAATTCTCTTGTTTCTAATTTCTTAAGTAGGATTTGTCACATTTTATGCAGTTAGCCATAAACCTTTATTATTTAATACAATGGTGAGTAAGAGCTTTTGAGCAAAAACCTTTTGCAGCCGCATACTGTGTGAAAGTCAGTTTTTGTCATTTCAAACACTGACATAGTGGATGCCTCAAAAGCCCAATGGGCCTCGTTTGTGTTGCGAGTTGCTTGGTCTAATCACACATTAATATTTGTGAATTTTTAGGCTGATTAAGATTAGGTAATTGAGCTAGATCCATCACTAGTCCAATTAACCCAATGAAAAGTTGCTGGATATATAATGCTCAGAACCCAAATTGACCTCTGTAATTTGGGTAACATTTAAGTCTGGGCCATTGGTAACCCCACTTGGAAGGCACAATTGTTCTAGTTTAGCCTCGTCTGACTAGTCCCCACTTATATCATCATTATGCTCTTCTGGATCCTCTTCTTGATTAATGTCCTTGTGCTGCTTCTCTGATCTATCGCCCAATTGAAGAAATATACCCAATTGGCCTAGTGCGTGAACCACTCATCATCATAACCACCACTAGGAAAAAGTAGATTACCTAAAGCTATAATCTCATCCAGGATCTTTCGATTACTGGTGCCGCATTAGGAAGATTGATGGTGTAAGACTTCATTTTCCAAACATGCATCTGCTTCAAGAATTTCATCTGTTGATCAGCCCATCTGAAGAATGTTGACCTTTCAAGATTAGTACCTGCTTGCATCCTTCCAAAAGGTAAATGCTTTGAGAAGTCATGTTTAATATGGTTCATAAGAGAATTTAACATCCACCCTTTTCATCGAAGGCCTGAAACACTTGAGACAATGTTTTGCTGCTTTGTGGTCAGCAGTGGCCAATACACCCACAATGTTTATAGATCTTATAGATCTTCCCATGACGGAGAGGGATCTACAAACTTCTCTCATCATTAGTTTTCAAAAAGAACCTAGGCACCAATGGTTCCTTAACATTGATGATATTTTTGAATCGAATGTAGTTCATTAATGAATGTTTTGCCCTACAGATCAATTTCAAGGAGTGGACCCAGTTTATCCACAATATCCCTCACGACAGTAGGATTTTGATACATGAAAAACAACTCGTGAACTTGGACTAACTATGAGGCATTCATGGTGGTCCGTGCACATTTGAGGATATAATCATTGCACCTAAGATGAGGGCTCGGTCCATACAACAAGGAGCCATAGCTTCCAGATTGATTAGATTAAACCATCTTTGGAAACGTATTATGAACCGGTTATGACTGACATCTCCGATCATTGATACCTTACCTTCCATTTGCCACACAACTTAGAAGTAGGAATTGATGAAGTAGGACGTGAATTTTCTTCTATCAACAATCTAGATAAGATGTGCACATTCCAAAAAATCTTTGGTGCTTTTTCATAAGGTTTGACTAGCACAAAAAGTGACACCATGTATGGGAAAATAGTCGTGTGGCAAGCTAACCATTTTGAGTACAAATTTGAGATCTACATGAAGAAAATACACCTAAAAGTAATAACCAAAAATAAAAAAAGTAATCACATTCGAAGTGAAGCGCGATGCAAGTCTCGGAGATGGAAGTAGGTAAAGAGACATGATTAGGATGGGAGTAGATTCCTAAGCTTCTTCTTTGCATTAGTTTTACCTAAATTCAATATTCATGCAATGCAACATGTATTCCTTCAGAACCTCCTCAAACTATCATGTCTTCTTCTACAAAACAAAATTAAACAGATGGCATCGATTGTAACCATGATGTTGTGCTATCATTTTTTGAATTCTCTATGTTTTAAATATTCAAGGCTTCCAAGGAAAACAAAAGAACATGTTAAGAACTGTTGTTAAACTTAGTCCAAAGGCACAACATTCATTTTCACTTTTTTTATCAACATAATGATACAACAAATCTTTGTTCATGTTTGGTATTGCAAGATCCAAAGCATGATTTTGAACTCTATATGGCATCTGATAATATAAAGCTGCCACCAAGGTGGATGAAACTTGTTCTGCACTAGTGTTCTATAGTTGGATCTTCAACCCAGAGAGTAGATGGGGATCTTGAAGTGCCATACAAAAGTTTGGGAGGAAAGTTACTAAAATGGTACCAACGTTGAGGGTAGTGTCCACTGTACCAATACAATCATGTTTATACCTTTTGTATCTAGTATTGAGGAGAGTTAGTCTAACAGTTTTTTTTCCCTAATAAATAAGAACAAGTTGAGCAACACTGAAATAAAGATGAGTAAAACCTTCTACAATCCACTATTAAGAAAAGAGGAAGGAATTTCCAATGTGACATACTGCTCTTTACCGGTAGTAAGAAGAGTATGTTGATCAAACTTAGTAGCTTGGACATACTCCTTGATATGTCTTCAGAATGGAGAAATAAAATTCTACACGGTCTTTATAAGAGAGTGTGAAGGCTTTGCAAAAGCTTTATAGAGATTGATAAGAGGAAGATTAATCAATGAGAGTTTATCTTCTTCCAAGAGGTATTTAAATTCACAAATTGAGCCAAGATGAGAAACTAAAGAAGAACGGAAAGAAGTTGTAAAGGTAAGAGTAGTAGGAGTTGAGGTTCCAGACATTTTTGGTGAAACTGGTTTGAGAGATTACCAAAAGTATCTTAGTAATACAACTTCTTTGAATAACCAATTTGCCTATGGATCTAATACTAAATGGGTTCTGAGATAGTCAAATAATCAACAAACTGAAAAACAATAGAGCCCCAGGAATTACCTGGGTTAAGCCTCAAAGGTGTATAGCCCAAAAGCCACACATAGCCTTAAGTTGTTAGCCATCATAGACAAACTCAATGAAAGGGACACCAGGCAACCAGGTTATATAGACATTCTCAATGGTACACCATACTTTTTGGACTGTATTTGAAAAACATCTTGGAAACATCACTTGACTATTCAAATGATACACCTAGGATCAAAGCAGGTTTATAGATATTACGATTGAAGAAAAATACAGACATTTAGAGATTAGAGTCCCTGTAAGTAACAATTTACCTTCAAGCTTAATATATATAAACTTGAAGATCTTGGTTCTAAGAGTATCTACAAAGTGGCAATGTAGAACATCAACAAAAGGTTGAAAAACTAAAAACTCTATCTCACCCTCTCACCAAACGAAATTTAGAGAGCCATATGGAGAACACACGAATATATTATTTATGGGTAAAAGATAAGATGCCTTGCAAATTGAATGAGCATTCCTTATACAGACGGAAGCTCAAGGAAGAAAACAAAACAAATTACATCATCGCTTACATCACATGACACAAAATAAAACACTAATAAAAAAGAAACAACCACCAAGTTTAGAAAAAGAAAAAGATTCCCAAATTATTGTCCCGGTGCATGCACAAGAGAGACAGCACAGCTATGAAGAATTGCCACGTTGGAGATTTACATGGTAACGCTGGTCTCAAATTACGTAAAAATTGCAATTTTGCCACAGAGTCCAAAACTGTTGCCTGTGAGCATGTCTTGAAGCAGAGGACATGCCTCAAATGCAGAGGGAGAAGGTAAAAAAGAGAAGGTGAGAAAATAATTATGCATTTTATGTATATTATTATAAACCCATTTTGGTCTCATTTATCATTTATACTACTCCCTTTAATTTAAAATATTTGTCATTTTTCAGTTTTTTCATAAAAATTATGAATGTTGAGATATAAATATATTATATATATATTTTTAAAACAAAATCTCAAAGCTCGGAGAGGCAGCAGAGAGTTGAAAGATGGAGGCAGAGCTTCCTGAACTCTACCTTATAAACTTGGTAAATATGGTTTTGAGCATGAGAAAAAAAAATAAAGAAAATATCATGCAATTACCTTAAACTAGAAAAAAGTTGTAAGGTTTTGGTGGAATTCGATTTTTAGAAACAAGAAAATGGAAAAGCCACAAAAAGAAAATCACATTTTTTTAAATGAAAACCCAACAATAATGTGTATTTAATGCAAAAAGTTTGCAGTGACCTAAACTATATAAAAATGCAAATGCCTATGCCAATGAAGTTGGGATGAGAGTAGTAATATACTTTAGCAAAATAAAAGAGCTTACAGGAAATCTAAAACCATCATAATCGATGCTTCTTTTCGCATCTCATAAAAACAGAATTTGCAGGTAGGGTGAGGCGGAACCTAGCTTCAGACAACGGTTGCTTGTGGAAGGGTTGAAGCATGGGTGGCGAAAGCTCTGAGCGGCGGCAGAGAAATATTGCAGGATGGAGCCAGAGCTTCCGTGAGCTCTGTTGTAGCAGCAACAATACTAAACAAGCTGCTGAAGAGAGCATCAAGTCCGACGACGACGATCCGGAAAGCCAAGAGGCCCGACTACCGAGGATGCTGGCCATGTGGCAGGCCTTGCTCGTAGTCTTAGACATCAAGAACAAGAAAGACAAACTGTCAAAGACCGGGAAAGACGAAGAGCTGGCACAGCCAAAGAGGAGTTTTCAATGGCAAAACAAGCGCCTACAACAGGTTGATGTGATGATGACTATAGCATCAGAGTTCATAAAAAGAAGTGCCACTGTCAATGACGGGGAAAGCATAAAGGCCCAACTACGGGGGTGGCTGGCCGAGTTGCATGACTGGCAAGTAGACATCATGAATGAGAAAGACGAACTGCCGGCACAGCCAAAAAGGTGTTTTCAATGGAAGCACAACAAGCGCCTACACCAGCTTGAGGTGGAGATGGCTGGAGTATCAGAGAGGAAGGATAAGTTATCAGATCTTATACAAAAATTTGAGCAGCATATGTCAAGACGGTATCCATCGGCACGTGCCACTGTCAATAATACCCAATCAGACGGTCAAGAGTTGCCTACTCGTGGCCTTTTCTTTTTATCCAAGTCTGTGAAACAAGCTGCTTGTGAGATGTTGGTGGCCCTAGAGGATCAAAAGGTGAAGTTGATTGGATTGGTTGGTGTCCGAGGAGTTGGCAAGACAACATTGGCGAAACTGGTGGCATGGAAAGCTCAAAGATCTCGACTTTTTGATCAGGTTTTGGTGATTGATTCACAGAGCAGGGAGCGGTTTGAGCCAGATAGGGACAAGATTTGGCATCAGATGGCTGTCTTACTTGGGGTGGAAGATCCCCCACAAAGCGCTAGATCCAGATTAAATAAAAAATTGGATGAAGGGAACAAGATTTTGATCATCCTTGATGATGTTTGGTGGAAAAAGCCTGACCTTAATGCTTTAGAAGGAATTCCATATGGCCAAAGCTGTAAAATTGTTGTCATCACTTGTCTTCCCCAAGTCTGTGCCGGCATCGATTGTCATGCAACTATTCAACTCAATGGCCTTACCATAGAGGAAGCAAGGGAATGGTACAAACACATACATTCGAGAATAATTATGGATCCGGAGTCATTCTTAAAGAGTAAACAGTCAATTTTTCAAACTTTAAAACAGCATCGCAGGGTTTTGCGAGCAAAGAAGGAACTTGGGGATTGGGAAACGGAGATAGTTGGAGCATCTCAAGGTTTGCCTTTCTCAGTTGTAACTACAGGCGAGAAATTACAGAAGCAAGAATCAACCGATCCTACCCAGAATTTAGTGAGATGCATCAACGAACATGTGTTCAACTATCTCAAGCTCCATTATGATTACTTGAGTGACCAAGAGAGTAAGTCATTTTTCATACTGTGTTCCCACTTTCATGAAGATTACTGCCCTACCCTTGAACATTTCACAAGATATGCATATGGAGCCCTTCAAAGATCATTTGAGAGTATAGGTTCCATCCACGAGGCGAGGAGAAAAATCCATGGCCTAATCTCTGATCTCCGATCTTACTCATTGTTGGAAGTTCAGAAAGATCAAGTTGTCAAGATGCCCGACTTGTTTCGTAGGCTTGCTCATTGGATAGCTGAACAAGATGGCCAGAAAATCCTAGCAGGATCTAATAGCAATGATTTTCTTGACATCTTTCCTTCGCTTTCCACAGCCTGTGTAAGCAATAAACAATTGAAGAACGTTCTCAGTCATGATGCCTTGGAATGTACAAAGCTTGAAAATTTGATCGCCTTCACCAAGGAAGAAGAGGAGGAGGAGGATGAGGAGGTCAAGGATCCAGCAACATATCCCACTTCAGTTTTCGAAAGGATGGTGAACCTCACGGTTTTGTTCCTGTGTGATCACACCTCATCCGTTGAAACACGGAAATGCTTATCACTAGAAGGAATTCAACTCCTGATGGACCTACGGACTTTACAGTTGCAAGGTTACAAATTGAGGGGCCTTTCTTCCTTGGGGAAGTTGACTAAACTTGAGATTCTATGCTTCATTTATTGCGACATTGATGAGCTACTAGATGCATTGGGGGAACTATCTAGCCTAAAGTTGTTGGAGCTTTCTTGTGTGAAGCTTCATGCATCAGTATCTCTTGATTGGGTAGGACAACTATCCAAACTTGAAGAGCTATACATGACTGATGCTAGCATAGAGGTGCCTGACGTGAATTCTTCCATTAACTTGAAGGTGAGACACCTTGAACTGAATGGCGTAAAGGGTTTTCGAAATCTTTTCCCGAGCTTCAGTAAACAAGGGTTGCATCAATTGGAGTTCCTTAAACTTGACAAATGCTACAATTTAGAATGCCTTGTCAATGCAACAGAATTGAAGGAAGTACAACAAGATATGGAAGATTGTATCATTGAGACAACAAACCAGATGAAACCAATCCTAGGATTCCCAAACCTGACAAATTTGGAGCTGCGGAACTTACATTCCTTGTCTTGCTTGTGGAAGGGGCAAGCACATATAAGCCATGGAAAGCTCAAGGTTATGGTTATAGACTCTTGTGGACTAACATGTGAATCTCTGTTTCCCACACATGTTGCTGAAGGCCTAAACCAACTAGAAATCCTCCACATATTTCGTTGCTTCAAATTGAAGTCGATTATCATGAAAGACTATAGTGTCCGCTACCCATGCTTGCCCAAGTTGACGACCCTAAAGATAGAATCATGTTCAAAACTGGAATATGTTTTCCCAGTCAACATAGCCGAAGGTACTCTGCAGTTGAGAGAGCTTGAAATCAAATTGTGCAATAATCTACAACACGTCTTCATATACAATGCGGAGGCAAGTAACCAGCAAACTCATGCTTTTGTGCTCCCAGAGTTAAAGCGCTTGTGTTTTGAAAATTTATCAGCTCTGAGGAGGATCAGAGAAGGAACAGACACCTTAGAGGCACCTCTGGAAGAGTTAGACGTATCTTTCTGTGATAAGCTAGAACCTTTCAGCGTCACCCCGAAGAAAGGTGATCATCCAAGATTAAAGGTATTTGTCACCATTCTCTTTCCTTCCTTATATTTTCTTATATAGTCAGGTCCGTTGTTGTTCTAAATGTTTTACAGAATTATTTTAATATGAATTCTGATAAGGTTTTTTCTTTTCTTTAATTCTTCTACCCAGAGACTGAACTTAGAAGTCTGTGGACGATGGCACGTGGAAGAAGAAATCTCTGCTTCAAAAGAAAATTCAGCTAGTTTGTCACGTTTTATGGGATATGGTACCCTAAAGCATCTACGACTGAAAGTTAAGCTTAAATCGACAACTTTATGGAGGGGACGTAAACAGGTCATCGGAATGCAAAATCTGGCTCACTTGGAGCTCAGTAACATCACGCTGAGATATGTCTTCACACCGACAAGTGTCCGAAACCTTCCTCAGCTGATGCATCTGAGCATAACTTCCTGTAGTGAACTGGAGTACATAATTGAAGATGATCAACCTTCCGGTTTAATAATAGCAGAAACTCGAACTCGATACCGTCCTACATACTTCCCTAACTTGGCCGAAATCGAAATCAGGAATTGTAGGCATTTAAAAAGTGTGTTCCCTGTCAGCCTTGTGCAGCTTCCAAAACTCAAGAGCTTCATAGTAGAACACTCAGATTCTTTAACACAGATATTCACAGATGAGGAAGCACATGTTGGTGTCAAATATCATCAGAGTTCAGACTTAATGTTTCCCATGCTAAGAAAATTGTCGCTTGTTGAACTACCATCTCTCATATGCTTTGCCCCGGTAGGTTATCGTTGCATCTTCCCTTCTTTGAGCTCTCTGAGAATTGAAGCATGCCCCAAAAACAACACCAGAATCATGCGTGACGAGCTGAGCCGACGTTTCTGCGGGCAAACAGAGGTACCCTCCCAAATCAATTTCCATTCATTTCATTCGGTAAAAACAAATGTACTAGCTAGTTCTCACCGGAACTTAATGCATTGAGAAATAAATAAATAAATTGTCGAAAAAATAATTAAGATATATAATAGGTGATGATACACGAATTTTACTAGTATTTTAACACTTGCATTTCATTTAAATATCGCATGTATATCAAAGATAATCGGAAGATGTTACGAAAGATATATGTAAAAATTGAAGACTTTAAACATGGAAGAATCACGTAAGTATAGCGCATGTAGTCAAAGATATCACTTTTCAAGTTTTTATCTTTATTGATTGGTCTCTTTATGTACTTTAGGCGTTGTCCCATTTGGCAGGATCCTCTTCAACCTCAGAGACGGGCACAGCTCAACCATTAACTTCATTGCAATTCTCAGGTCAAGACTATGATATTTGGTGTGTGGAAATGGAGACGTATTTAGTGTCACAAGATCTATGGGACATCGTACAAAATGGAGTCGGTAGTTCCTCATCAAATGAAGACAAGAAAAGAGATGCCCAAGCTCTATCCATTATTCAACAATCATTAACCAAGAAAGAGTTGCATCGGATGATTGTTGGAGCAAAGTCTGCAAAAAAGGCATGGGACATTTTGAGAGAAAAGTATCAAGAAAACACACACTACAATAAAAAGGTGCATGCCGTATGACTACTACATAGAATTATTTAAACCCCAATCTTTTTCACTAGTTTCTTTACACCAGTAATCAACCATTAGTCGACATTAGGGAAAAGACTACTTTACTTTTATATAAAGCAAAAACAATGATAATTTAAACTTTTAATAGTAACTAAGTAGATTGAATTAAAATGTATTATTATTATTATTATTATTATTATTATTATTATTATTATTTAAAGTATATATTTTTTTACACTATTAACCGATGGTTGACTAACGCCATACAGATTTTCAAATCTCAAGATTAGTACACTTTGACAAAAGTTGAGGGGCATAGGTGTAATCAACCAATCATTAACATCCCATTGCTTTTTTTCTTTGTTCCATCGAGGGTCCCAAATCAGACAACGGCAAGGTCGCCTTTCATCCCCTACGTCAATGTTCTTGATTGGCTAGAGGAGCTATTTGCAGATGAATCAAGTGGTAATGAATAGCTCAAAATGGTGAAATTTTCGATTGCTAGTATTTTCTTAAAATTTCTTCCTACTTTGAAGGGGTAAAAGTGAAAAAATGGTGATGTTCTTAGTTACTGTTTTAAGTATGTTAAGATACTCCAAATTTTGGCACCATGGACTTGAACTCAGTTATTGCTCTGCTTTATTATATTCTCTCTATCATAAATAGCTTGAAAATTTCATTTATTGTAAATATTGAAAATGTTGTGTCACATAAACTAGTGGTGTCTCCCCTAAATTTGGCTGCCTTCTCTATATGCTGGTATAACCAAGGCAATATGAAAAAAATAAAAAATTTTCTTCATACTAGCTAAACAGCCATGCATGCCTAATCTAATTCTCCTCAGGATTTTGCAATTTTAGTCAAAAGAAGAGTCCTAAACCTCACATAGTTTGTTCTTTAAAGCTCCAAGCCTTCGCGAGCAATTAATCACATTCAAAAAGTTGGTTAATCTAAAGTCTACAAAAAAGTTGTTAGGGCAAGAAGGATACTGTAAATGTTCAGTGTTCTCCTAATAAACAATGTTGATGTTTCAGAATGTTAATTTCCTATGCATCTAATCTGATCATTCTAGTACTATGGTGGAACTGAACTGCCTAATTGTGCTTAAGCTATATGTTTTGCAGGAAACTCACAAGTCTCACTTTCTAAGTGTGTGCACAACATTATTTATAAGCCCTTGAGCTAATTCATCTCACCTCCTCATTTCTCTTAATTTTTTTGTTCACAGATAAACAGGAAAAGCAGACCAAACCAGCTAGCTAATGTACTTGTTGTTATAGGTGTCCTACTTTGCAGGTTTGAAATTCAATGAGCTTTTGTTGCTATTTGATTATGTGTTAAGGGCAATGTTTAAAGAATACCTTTCAGCTGCTTTTCAGGAAGTAACAGTCAGCTGTGAAGAGTTAATAAGCCTTCCCAAAGTAATAATCCTACAGAGTGGTGGAACTTCTGTGATGTTATTTTACTAAGAAGAGTTGTCTTACTACTAAACTCTGTTAATTAAACTCGTTTATGACAATCTGCCATGTAATAATTCCGCAGCAGCTATCCCTAAGGTTCAGGTGTTGGTTTCAGACTACATATGCTTTTGTGTTGAAATATTGTTGCAGCTATATATTTATATATCTATGTGTGTGTGTGTGTGTGGTTTATAACTTAATTTGTACTACTTTTCTGAAACATCTCGTCGATTACAATATATATGCTCAAGCCTTTAAAATAATTCATTTTCTTAAACTGGCAGAGTCAAGAGCATTGTTTTAATGCTATTTAGGAAGGATTGAAATGTGAGCTTTGTTACAGGTTGTATGAAGCAACAAACTAATAAGGGAGAAGGGTAGATTGGATATGCAAGTCCTATTCTAAAGAAAATTGATCAATTTCGATACCTTTTCTAGATTCCACAAAATTCTTAGTATCCGATTACTACCAGCTTCATGTTCAGTGAGAAAGATATAGTTTTTAAAAACAAGGTTTCAATTCATATAAAATTACAACCGATAACTACTAATATATAGTATAAAATAATCGCTGAACACTTATCAACAAGTTCCTCCAAATACAACCTAAAATTAGTAAATCCCACAGTAACAGAGCTCAGAATCTAGACAAAATTTCAGGTGATTAACTAGTGAACTTCAAAACATGGAATGATTGGCAATATATATATATATATATATATATAGCCCCAAAAGTTAGAGGAAAATTAAAGGTGGGTTGTTATCTAGGAGACGAGATCAGTGGGAGGACGTAGATTTGTCCTGCAGAACTTTGCACTGATCAGTGTTACTAAGCACATAAGGGACATAAGAAATATCCTCGCCCATCTCAGTTATTGGTTTGGTCTGATTTGGAAAAACACATGATCGATGACTGGTTTGGGAAAGAGTAGCAAGAATGTGGGTTCAACACTCATATTGCTAGGATTCTAGCCCAATAAAAGTTAATTATATTGTATAGATCGGTAATTGAGATCTGCATCCAACAATTTTCATGATTATACCAGGGATTTGGAAGAGATATCTCAAACAATATAAAATTGTGCTTTGTTGGCAAAACGATTCTACTAAAAGAAAAAAAAAACATTTACATGTCCATTTTATTAAAAATAATATAACTTTTTACATAAAGTTGAGGAAAAGAATAAAAATAGGAACAGTAAAAGAAAAAAAAAAAAAGAAGGAAACGTAACGAGACAAGAGAGTGAATAAAAAGAGTCACCTTGATTATTATTGAGCATTCTTCTCATATAAGTAATTATTCGTCTAAATTGTCAACTTGTTAAAACTTTACACTTTTTAAAGTCTAAAAATTAATTTTAGTATATTCTTTTCGAAAGAGTAAGTATTTTTTATTTAATTTTTTAACTTCACCAACCTAACAAAATCAATAGAAAATATTAAATTTTCACAAAAACTTGTTATAAAATTATTTTTTAGACTTCTTAAACTATAAATTTTCAAGAATTTAATAATTTTCACGCAAAATTACTTTATGTGAGAATAATGCACAATAATAATTAAAACTAATGAAAAACAAAATGATCCTAATTTGGTCACCATCACATTCCAATTTATTTTTTTTTCGTTTCAAGGTACATTAGAGGGACATCAAAGAAGAGTAGAAAATTGAAACTCTAACCACCTAATAATAAACATTGTCTTGCCTAATATGTTTGAAGAAAACTTTCAATGAGCTCACAGAAAGGCAAGACGCATCTCAACGATACTTCATCTTCAACAATCGAAACACGAACACAAACGGATTGTTGTCAAGTATATTGTATCGATTGGTGCTTGAGACTTGAGTTTAAAAGCGCCGCTCAAGGAAGACAATGAGCAACGGGACAAAACAATAGTGAAAAGGGCTCCTTCCATTGTCATCAAGTGTTCTAACAAGCTCTGCCTTAGCTCTCAAGATTGAAAGCATAAATGCTTAAATCAACCACAAGTAAGCAAGAAACATATGTTATAACAAGTGACATGAGGTCCATTTTCATATCTGTACATAAAAGAAAATTTTTATGAAGATAACTTTTATTAAAGTCATGAGGCCAAAAAAATACTATAACCATAAACAATTCAAAGTTTTAGGCTCACTCGTTTTTCTACCTTTCATTCTTTAATAAAAACTAGAATACGACCTGCACTTCATTGTATTTTAATCAATAAAAACATGTTATGGTTGATTAAATCAAAATTAATCAGCAATCGATTCAAAGCTTTTCTAAAATTGAAAAGTGTCAAAGTTGTTGATGAACAGTTCAATAAGTAAAAGACATGCTGTATAGAACCGAAGTAGTAGATTAGGCATTCCAACAAAAACTGGGACTTCGACTATAAGTCATGAAAGCCCGGAGGCCCAAAAATGCCAAAGCCTTGATTTTAGAATATCCTTGTTGCTTCTTTGGATAGAGTAGTAAAAATAGCCGATTTAAAGTATTCATGTCTAAATGGTACCACCACACACAAACTGAGTACCCATTGAGCCATATATCCATTCTCTTGTCCTGGATTCCGCAATAAAAAAGACTTACCAATAAAACGTGGAAACACGAAAAAAGATTGACAAGATTATAAAAAGAAAGGAGAAGCAGCAGCAGGAGAAGAAGAAGACTCACTCAAGTCACCGCCAATAACAGCGAAATGAAGCGGAGTCTGGCCTTTAGGTCCTCTGTAATCGATGGTGGCCGGATTCTTGCTCAAAATGAAGTTGGAGATGCTAAAATGTTTCTGATCGATGGAAATCGATAGCAGCGACTCTCCCTCATCGTTCACCAGCAACAGCGATTCCCTACCTCGCCCAGCTTCTCCACCACCTTCGTCTCATTACTCCGCACCGCTCCGTGCACCGGCTTGTTGCCGTTCTTGTCTCGGATCCTGGCAACGTACAGGTTCCCGAATCTCTTCACGCGCTTCACAAAAGCCTCCACGATTCCGACGTGGCCGGCCCTGGCAGCGAGGTGCACAGGCGTTTCGCCTCGGTGATTGCAGGCATGGACAAGCTTATGGCGGTGGTCGATGAGGTGGTCGACGAGTTCCTGGTAGCCGAATTTGGCAGCGATGTGGAGGGCGCTGTTGCCGTTGTGGGTCGTCTTGTAGAGGATGCCGCTGCCTTTGACGGCTTCAATGTTTTTTATTTGGTTAAGCTTGCCCCGTCTGGTCGCCATCAGCAGTTGGGGATCCATCTCGCTGCTTGCTCAGTTCCGGAGGAGAGGGCTAATATTTTAATACAACAATTACATGTAGAATAATTTGGGGTAATGGTTAGACATGGGCCACCTTTCCTTTTTAAAAGAAAAGATTCGAGAAGTGTTTTCTTTTTACGTCATTCTATTTTATATGAAAAAATTCATCACCTTTTCTTTTTGTTTAATTTGACAAAAATGACATCCTTTTCCGTAAGAATCCGTCGCTTTAGGGATATAGCAATAAACTTGTGACCAATTCTGTTGCCATTTTAATGTAAAATTCATCTATAAAGAGATGCATTTGCATCAAATCTATCGTTTAAAGTGTATAGCAATGAATTTGCGACGAATTCTATTGTTATTTTAAAGAAATTCATCTCTTTATTTTTTATCTCTTTATTTATAGGCCTGTTTTTCTAGTAATTATAGTGGTTGAGGTTTAGTTAGTTCTTAAAGTAAAATACCTTATCAAGTAAAAAAGAACCCTTGTTTAGGAAATTTTGAGGTGAGTTCAAC
The DNA here is from genome assembly GCA_000696445.1 of Aquilaria agallochum. Taxonomy (NCBI): domain Eukaryota; kingdom Viridiplantae; phylum Streptophyta; class Magnoliopsida; order Malvales; family Thymelaeaceae; genus Aquilaria; species Aquilaria agallochum. Next base: position 47,922 of record KK900359.1, on the reverse strand, counting down.
TTTCAAATAGAGAAGGAACGCAGGGAGATAAACAAAAGATATATCATTAACTGCATACTCTTTTGATTCAATTCCCCGTAAGTCCTTAATTCGTTGGTTTTTACCAAAATGTTTCATTCATGTACAATCCTATGTATCTACTTTTAACTTTAATTGTATGCCGCACTCTAGCCACATGATAAAAGAACGAGGTGGACTAGTCTTGACGCATCAACTACATCATTTACTAATATTCTTCATAGGATGCCTTGACTAAAAAAATCACTTATAAGCAATTATTTTTCCCAATCAATGTTTTTTACAAAGTAATAATACATTTATCCAATAATCACTTAAATCATGTTTTTTTTGCAAAGTAACTAATTATTATGAATCTTTTTCTGTACCGACTTAAAAAAAAAATAAAAACTACTAGATTATTTTTCTTATTTGTAAAAATATTTTAAAAGTGATTTTTGGATGTTTTAAAGTGTAAATTTTCAGTTAACATAAAAGTTGAAAAAAAAAATTACTATATAAGTCTAATAAAACCAGGCTTAAAATGAATTTCCAAGATATTTTATTCATCTCACAAAGGACGTATATATAATAGTATTACAAGTTACAATTGGGATGCTACCATAAATAGAATAGGTAAGTATTAACTACAAAATAATCCTACTAATAACATTCCTAATAACCACTTCTGACTCACGCTAACACTCCCCCTCAAGTTGGTGTATACACATCAACCAGGCCAAACTTGCTTAGTGAGTCATAAAAAACCTTCTTGGATACTCCTTTTGTAAGTATATCTACAAGCTGTTCTTCGATAGGAACAAAAGGAAAGCTAATAATTTTGGCTTCTAGCTTTTCTTTTATAAAAAGACGATCAACCTCCACATGCTTGGTACGGTCGTGTTGTACTTTTTTTTGTGATATATCAATGGTTGCGTTATTGTCACAGTACAACTGCATAGTACTTTTGAATTTGAAACCTAACTCATGTAATTCTTAGCCACAATAATTCACATACTCCATGAGCCATGCCTCTATACTCCGCCTCAACACTAGATCGTGCTACAACTTTCTGTTTTTGCTTGACCATGTAACCAGGTTACCTCCCACAAAGGTAAAATATCCTAATGTTGATCTCCTATCTGTAATATTCCTAGCCCAATCTGCATTTGTGAAGCCACAAACTTTAAGGATGTTCTTGTGTTTAGTAAACATTACTCCTCTTCCGGGAGTTGACTTCAAGTATCTCAAAATTCTCACAACAGCGTTCATATGACTCTCACTGTGTTATACATGAATTGACTTACTACACTCATTGCATATGCAGTTTCTAGTCTAGTATGGGCTGAATAAATCAAGCGTCCAACTAACCTTTGATAGCGAGCTCGATTAGTGGCCACCTGATTTGGATACTCTGCTGAGCAATGGTTTTGTTCAATAGGGGTGTCAACAGGCTTGCAATCCAACATACCAGTCTCTGCTAGTAGATCAAGGATATATTTTCTCTGGCATAAGTGGATGCCTTCTCTTCCTCTAGCTACCTTAATCCCCAAAAAATACTTAAGTTCACCTAGGTCCTTCATCTCAAATTCAGAGGCTAATAGTTTCTGCAGTCTTTCCATCTTAATACTATCATTGCCAGTAATTATCATATCATCAACATAAATGACCAAAGCTGTTACCTTATCTTATTGATGCTTGAGAAACAAGGTATGATAGGAGTTACTCTGTCTGTAACCAATCTTCCACATGAACTGTGAAAACTTTCCGAACCAAGCTCGAGGTGATTGTTTGAGTCCATATAAAAATTTTCTCAATCTACACATAAGGGCAGCAGGAGGAACTGCTATATACCCAGGCGAGAGATCCATGTAGACTTCCTCAGTTAATTCCCCATGAAGAAATGCATTCTTGACATCAAATTGCTGGAGTGGCCAATCCAAACTAGCAGCCAATGAAAGTAGAATTCGAATAGTGTTCATTTTGGCCACAGGTGCAGATGTTTCATCATAATCTATGCCATAAGTCTGAGTGAACCCTTTTGCTACTAGGCGTGCTTTATAATGATTCACTAACCCATCTGCATTATGTTTCATAGTAAATACCCACCGACAACCAACAGTCTTCTTGCCTTGTGGTAGTGGTACAAGTTGCCAAGTATTATTTTTGTTGTAACTCCTTCATCTCTTCCTCCATCGCTTTCCTCCATTTTGGATCCCTCAATGCATTCTACACTTTGTTAGGAACTGATACAGTAGATATTTGATTCACAAAAGATTCATATGGCTTAGATAGTCTCCTAATGGATATGTAATTCGCTACTGGATACTTTGTTTTTGCATTAACAATGGGTTCATATTTTTTGGCTGGTTGACCTCGAGTAGATCTATTTGGTAACATATATTTCTCAACATTAGGCTCATTACTATTTGTACTAGTGGCTGGACATACCTCAGATTGGTGATCTTCAATACCAGGAAGTTTTGAGTCAGGGTAAGGAGTAACGCCCGAGGGGGAAAATGTGTCTTCAGCTTCATTTTCAGTAATCTCAATTGGATCTGCTTGTGTTTCAGATGTGTCTTCAGCTTTATTTTCAATAATCTCAACTGAATCTGCTCGTGTTTCTGCTTGTGCTGTTTCTCCACCTTTTTCCATCTTCTCACCATGGTACAGCTCTTGAAAATATAAATTCTCCCCCTGAAGTATAGTATCAGGTGAAGAAAAATAGCTCATGTTTTCAAAAAAGGTAACATCCATAGTGACATGGTATTTCTTGTTAGGTGGATGGTAGCACTTGTATCATTTTTGATGTCTTCCATAGCCAACAAACACACACTTAATTGCCCGAGCATCCAATTTTGACCTTTGATTTTTAGGAATATGGACAAAAATAACACAACCAAAAACACGAGCAGGAAGGTTATGGAATGAAGGCAAAGAGACATGAGATGCTAGAGCCTCAAATGGAATTCTACCCTGAAGAACCCTCGATGGTAGACGGTTGATGAGATAAGATGAAACTTGCACAACATCACCCCAAAGACGCTTGGGCATATGAGCAGTAAAGAGAAGAGCACGAGCCATGTCAAATAAGTAACGATTTTTTCTTTCGGACACTCCATTTTGTTCTGGTGTTTGTGGGCACGTGGTTTGGTGAACAATCCTATGAGTTTGGAAGAAATCTTGAAAAACATGGTTGACATACTCCCCCCCATTGTCAGAATGTAGAACTCTAATGGTGCTATTGTATTGTGTTTCAACAAGAATACGGCAAGCTTGTAAAGCTGGAAAAACTTCATCTTTAGTTTTAAGAAGGGCAACCCATGATAACCTCTTACAATCATCAATAAACGACACAAAATACCTCATCCTCGATAAAGTAGGCACTTTAGAAGGACCCAAAACATTGGAGTGTACCAACTAAATAGGAATGCTATTTTTATTTGAAACACTAGGAGAATAAGTAGCACGATGACTCTTGGCTAAATCTCATGTTTCACAATGTAAAATAGACTCATCCACTCCAATAAACAAGGTGGGCATAGATTTTTTCATAAGACTGAAAGATGGGTGGCCCAATTGGCGATGCCACAACCAAACTTCACTTAACTTGTCAGAACGCAAAGTCAAAATGGTGTGGGATTGTGTTCCTGGTTCTCCCCTGTGTATGTTTGATCCAGATGAAATAATCTGCCCCTCAAATACCCCCGACCAACTATCTCCCTGGTTAGAAAATCTAGAAAAATCACATACATGGGATAAAAGGTTACAGAGCACTTAGACTCAGTATTCAACTGTGGAACAGAGAGCAAGTGATGAGACAAGTCAGGGACATATAACACGTTATAGAGTTCCAAAGATGGAGTACTACGGATTGACCCTATCCCTAACACAGGAAAAGCCTCACCATTAGCATTCGTAACATAGGACACTGGTGGGGAAGATAACTTAGCAAAATAAGACTTATCATAAGTCATATGATCAGATGCACCAGAATCAATAACCCAAGTATCAAAACCAACAAAGTTAGAAACATTTAAAGCCATACCGATCTTACTACGTCCAGCAATAGAAGCTGTAGGGGTAGTCCCCCCCATTGTAGAGTGGTCCTGGCTAGTAATTCCATAAACATCAGGATTTTGGACCAATTGAATAGCTGATGTTTTTGCCTTGGGATGGTAGCCTGGCTTTTTAGGTCTGAGGTGTGGGTTTAGCTTCCAACAAATTTCTCTAAAGTGCCCAACATCATGACAGTAAGAACAGTTAGGACGAGGTTGACCATGGAAGCCTGGTGGAGGTCCTTGTTGCTGACGAATTATTGAATTCTGCTGTTGGAGGAAATGTGCTGGCCTCTTTGCTTGAACAGCTAGGCTTGATACTTCAACTTGACCCGATTAAGGCTTTCTTGCTAGGACTCATCCTTGCGGATGTATGTGAAAGCTGTGATCAAGCTAGGCGGTTTGGCATTCTGAGCAATTTTCTTTTGGCACTATTATGTTTGGCATCAAGTCCCCTTAAGAATGCGTGAACTCGTTCAAGCTCTTTCTCTTTTTGATACCACACAAAGGCCTCATGGTCCTTGATTTTGCAAGGACCTTTCTAATCAATTTCAGCCCGTACATTTTTTAGTTTGGTAAAAAACACCAATACTGGTTGGCCATTTTGTTTCATTTCCGCAGCTTTGCACATTAGCTCATAAACCTGTATAAAATTAGACTCATTTGCGTAGAGATCTTCTAGAGTCTTCCATATTGCTGCAGTTGTTTCACATTGCTCCACCATCTGTAACACCTCATCTGTCATTGTTCGAAACAAAATTGACATAACCAGTCCAACATCGTCTTCCTACTTCGCATAGGCCTTTACATCCTCTTTGCTGGGGGCTTTAATTGTTCAAGTCACGTGTTCTATCCTGTGAATCCCATGAAGATTAACTGACATGATTGTTTTCCATGTTTTGAAATTATCACCACTGAGTTTGGTACCTCTGAAAGAGCCACCCTTTTTGACAAAGATCTCAAAATTTGGAATCATATTCTTTGGAGTCTCACCCATTGCAAATCATGGAAAGAAGAGAAGGAATGGGTAGCAGTGAAATCGTGTAATCAGAGACAAAAAAATACCAGCGGAAAGATTGATGCAACAAATTACACCGCTGGTGATTGATACAGGCAGCTAGTGGGCTGATTTCGGCTGGAAGTAGCAAAACGATCTGGAGCAAGACGAGAACGGTTGTGCACGAGGATGACACTGGCACAATGAGGTCGGTTTGAGATAGGTTGTTCCTACCGATCTAATACTATATACTAAAGCAGGATCCTTTTCAGGGTTAAGCACGTATTTTCCTTATGAGCTACTGATGTGTTTTCGTCCTAGCACTGCCACATCTTAACATTTGCACTTATTTTCCGGATTTGTCCACACTATGGTGTTTAAATTACATTTTCAAATTCTCAGAAATCCTTACCTTCTAAAAATCAGGGATAAATTTAAACTTATTATCAATGCTTTTAATTTGGTATTATATACTCTATATTCTATTTAGAATTAAATAACCCTTATGGAAACCAGCGTTTAATAGAATTAAATAACCCAGGTCTCACAAGTCATTCCAAAATTGTTTAACGAAATTGTAAGTCAAACGTAAATTAAATTACATATCAACTTTCAGCAATTAATGAATCAATTTAATTTGGCACATTTAACTAAACAATTTCACTTTCATTTTTATTATTTTATTTTAACAGAAAATCATTTTCAAATTCTCAGAAATCCTTACCTTCTAAAATCAAGGACAAATTTAAATTCATTATCAATGCTTTTAATTCGGTATTATATACTATATATTCTATTTCGAATTAAATAACCCTTATGGAAATCAGCATTATAGGTTTAAATTTCGGGCAATCATTACCACAATCTCAGCTTTATTATGGGTTTTTATTAAGGAATGTAAATTAATTGGGCTCATTTAACTAAATAATTTCACTTGCATTCCTATTATTTTATTTGAACAGAAAATCCTTTTCAAATTCTCAGAAATCCTTTTCAAATTCGATATTATCTACCATATATTATATCAATGCTTTTAATTCGATCACAATTGTTATTTTGGTAAATTATGAAACTAACCCAATCAAGTCCATTTTTCATTCCTAAATTCCATACTTCATTCCTAATTAATAGTGGGTACAGTGTTCTATAAATTGGCTATTCAACCATTCATTGCATCAATATCATTTTTGGCTCATTTTAAAATTATGGTTGGTGCTGATGGACGGGATGATTCGGATGAATACTAAAGACGTAATTCAACATGCAAAGGAGGTTTCCGACAGATTTTGCGTAGGGCAAGTTTGATAATTTGGGATGAGGCTCTTATGGCACATCGACATGCATTTAAAGCATTAGATCGATCACTTCGAGATCTCATGTGTCCTCATGATTCTGTTGCTGGATCACAAATTTTTTGTGGTAAAACAGTAGTGTTGGGTGGTGATTTCCGACAGATTTTGCCTGTGATCCCTCGTGGAAGTAGAGGTGATATTATTGCAGCTTCTATGTGCTCTTCTTATTTGTGGTCACAATGTTGTGTCTATACACTGACATAAAATATGCGTTTACAGAACTCTACTTCCCCTGAAGTTATGTTATTTAGTGATTGGTTGTTGCAATTAGGGGAAGGTAGGTTGCCTTTACAAAAGCTATCTGATTGTGAAGAAGACACAACATGGTTAAAGATACCTCCGAAATACCTAATTTCAAATATTGGGGATCCACTTGATTCAATTGTTCAGACAACATATCTGAACCTTTTGACAATGATTACTGATAAGGCATATTTAACAGAAAGATCCATACTTGCATCGAAGAATGAAATTGTTGATGCTGTCAATGATCATATTATGTCACAATTGCCAATAAATGTTGTCACATACCTAAGTGCAAATCGTATTTCTCCAACTTTAGAGAATGCTGAGGCTCAATTTGAATTGTATCCTGTTGAGTACCTAAATACTTTAAAATTTTTAGGCATACCAAATCACAGGATAGATTTAAAGGTTGGTGTGCCAACTATTTTGATGAGAAATATAAACCAGGCAAATGGATTGTGCAACGGGACTAGATTGATTGTTACAAAGTTGGCTTCAAAGGTTATTGAGGCTGAGATACTTACAGGTAGTCATGTTGGTCGTCGGTGTTTTATACCACGAATAGAAATGGTCCCCTTTGATACACAATTGCCTTTCAAGTTGTCACATAGACAATTTCCTGTTAAGGTATGCTTTGCGATGACAATAAACAAGAGCCAAGGTCAAACATTTAAACGTGTTGGCCTATATCTGCCGGAACCAGTGTTCAGTCATGGTCAACTATATGTTGCTGCATCTCGAGTAACTTTACCTGATGGTTTTCATGTTCTTATTAGAAATTCTGATTCAATTGATTCGTTATTTACAAAGAATATTGTTTATACAGAAGTATTTGACCACTTGTATAGAGGTCAAATATGATTCTTATGCAAAAAAAATTTTTTATCAAATGTGCCTAAGAGTCCTGGTAATTTTACATATTACATCTTAAATTACTTTTATGTGGTTTTCTTATACTTTTGAATTAAAATAGTTATTTCACAGCTACTTTTCATCCATATTATTACAGGCTTACAATGCATCAACATCTTATTCAGCACCTCTCTCTGATTGGTTATAATTGGTCTTTAATGGTCCGAATTACTCAGATGTGGGATGCTATGAATGTAAAAGATGGTTCATTTCTAGGTATTGAAATGATACTCTTGGATGCAAATGTAAGTATTTTCACTTTCTATTTTTATTTTATTTTTCCCCATATATGAGTGAAGTGATGATTGTAACTATATACATATGATAAAATAATGGCAATTACTCATCTTATTGTTGTTGTAGAATGACCACACATGTGCTCACATACCAAAGGAACATGTGACTAAGTACCGTTATGTCTTGAAGGAAGGATGTGTTTATTTGATAAAAAAACTTCAGTGTATCAAAAGCATCACCCTATTGGTGACCAGTTTCATGCATTCACAAAATTTACCTGAGTAAATATACATCAATGACACCTGCTGATGGTGAAATTCATGCTATTGCCTAAAATAAATTTGAGTTTGTCGAGTTCAAAGATGTTTCATCTCAACATCCACATAACATTTACTGTGCAGGTAAAATTGTGGTATATTTAAGTATGTTTTATAATTTCCAAATTATGCCTATTAAAATTTATAAGCTATTTATTTATTAAATTATATATCATACTTTGTCTATCATAATATTTCACAGATATTATTGGTAAAGTGTTTAAGATAATACCAATCCATGAGAAGATCAAACAAGTTCGCATGATCCAGAAAATGCTATCTATTTGGTTATGTGATAACAGGTTATGAAACGTTTTGATATTTTGTTCATTCAATTAGTAGACCAAAATAAGCACCTATACATCTATTCAATGTAGTGGGGCAGACATGGAAGTTGTGCTACTAGGGGATAACATTGACCTTATGGAAGCTGAAGTGCGCAATAGTACATCACATCATCTTATAGTTGTTATTACTGCAACTTATGCCCTTTTTTTTTAGGTACGTCATATTCTTTATGTGTATTATGTTGATGGACTACTACTCATAAATTTATAGTAACATCAGATTTTTAATATAATTATAGGTCGTTACTATTTGTTTTCAACATGTGGCACAAAGATATATTTTAACCTCCAAATCCCTGAGGCCCGGCATATATTACAATCGTGAGTGACTTCATTTACTTTTAAAGAAGGCATCGCACATTCATATTCATCAGTAACATTATTATTCTATATTTTACATTTTATTTCAGAATTATTTTCAAATAATAGATCAAACATCGGTCATGTTGGTGTACAAATTATATGATGCTGGTATTACACAAGAATCATCAGATGTGCCATATAAAATGCATCAACGTGTCACATTGCAACAACTTGAGAGTATCCGTAAAGGTGGTTAATCAATAGTAAGCACTCTGTCAAATTTCCAACTTTTATCTATAATTCTCAGTTAGGAACTAAATATCCATTCTCCGTTTTTAAATTCAGGCAAAGACTTTCACTTGTGTTGCAACTATTATGGGTGTTGATGAAAGGTTCCCCTGGTGGTATGTAGGATGTAAATTATGTTTAAAGAAAGTGGTACATCATGGTGATCAATTCTACTGCGATCATTGTAAGCGAACAACCCATACGACAACAACACGGTAATATATTTGTACTATTAGCCTTCAAATTATACTATATAATATTTAGCTAATAGTTACTCAATTAGTATTTGATTACATTGCTTATTTAGGTACAAGGTTTGGTCATGTTCGATAAAATAGCCTCTGGTTTTTTCCAGTCTCCTGCTGAAACATTGCATTCTTTCCAAAAAACTGTATGTTAACCATCACCCCCTACCTTAATTTTTTATTTCATATGGTTACTCTCCTTTGCCATGTTATACTATCTTTTCTTTAACACATTCTGACTGACACATTTATAGCATGAAGGTTATTTGAAAATATATTCAATCCTTGGAAAGGTCAAAGGCATGAAGTTCATATAGGAAGTTGAATTAACTGATTTCAATTTAAAAAATCATTTTTCCGGTTTCACTGTGAAGAAAATTCATAATATTGATTATGCACGAGAAAGTCGTTCGTTGTTGAACCAAATATCCAAGGTATGAAAACTATTCAAGTTGGTACCATCCGTAGATGTACTTATGTGTGGTTATTGTTGGTATTGGTAGAGACGATAATATGATTTAATCATTCTCAAATGAGAGTGTTGACATGGTCTCAAAACAAACGCATTCCTGATTCTTTTCTGTCATTGAATAATTACAATTCAAAACAGCGCCATTATACTGGGTCAGTTAATTTTTATTATACATATTCATATGTTTATATAATTAACATTCACAAAGTCTCTAATAATAGTTTTTTTTCTCACAACAGTGAATTACTGGAAATAACTGCTGGAGAGACCCAACATGATGCTTTGGTCGGTAAATGTGATATTTCGTCAACCATAACTGATATTCCTACCAGGTATTCATCTATGTCATTCATAAATCATTATTTAATTTGTAAACTTTTGTCCCAACAACAATTTCATCACACTCAAGCATATTTAAAAAATCCAATATTCAAGGATATTACATTTGTTAGATCAAGTGATAAAACATTTATGTACAGCGAATCTGAAGATGCAGAGATAGCAGAAATCATTGATTTGACAGAAATACTGTAAGAACTTGTACACATTTGAATATTACTCTTAACTTATGTATGATTTAAAAATTGAATTATAATTACGTGTTATTTTAATAGAGTCGGGTTACAAGATCACCCTATTTACACAATAACTAAGGCTGCTAATACACACACACGAGATGTAGGTGAAACTACCAGGTATTACTTATCTTATTCTTACTTAAATAGAATTTTATGACCTGTGTTTGATTAGTTAACCCTACACATTAATCATCAACAAATGCATAAATCGATACACCATGTATTTTCATCGATACAGGTTGCTTGAAGATGCAGATGCTGGAAATGACAAAGAAGCATTTGATAATGTAATGGATTGATTGATTGATTCTTTACCGTTTATTCGTCATATTATCACTATATATCAATAAGTTCACAAATACTTATGTTTTCTAATTTGCTTATACTTTTACATTATATTTTCCCTATTTAAATACATTTGGATGACTGTTTGACAGTTGTTCCCGAGGCAACGCCGGGTATTAAAGCTAGTTAAAATGGGTTTAGGACAGGACCACTTGACAAACTTAGAAGAGTATAAACATAGAAAAAAATGGAGTAGAGAGACAAAGTCCCTTTAGATCTTGGCTCTGATACCAAGTCAAATAAAACCATGCTTAAAATGAATTTCCAAGGTATTTTATTCATCTCGCAGAGGACGTATATATAATAGTATTACAAGTTACAATTAGGATGCTACCATAAATAGAATAGGCAAGTATTAACTACAAAATAATCCTACTAATAACATTCCTAATAACCACTTCTGACTCACGCTAACAATATATAGAAATAATTACTAATCGTCACATATCAATGATTTCTCCTAAACTATAGCCTTAGCCTAAAACCTGTAAAAATATATAGATCGATCGTTTCATGTATGAAGTTTATCTCATGTTATTCTTTCGACAAAAAGTATGCAAATTTTTTTGGCCTAATTACTAAGGGAGCTCTTAACTTGTTTGACTCATAGGAGTTAGTTGCTTTACTTGAACTCAGTTTCTATTGGCTCTCTAACTTTGTAACTTTTCACGAGTTAGTCCAGCTACTTAATTTAATAAAACACCATTACACTTTTTTGAATGTTAGGTAGCATTGGGGACTGAAATGCATGGCAAGTGTAATAACCCTAGAAATTAAGTAAAATAAAATTACAAAATTACCCTAAATAAATAAATAATAAAAATAATAAGTAAATAAAATAAATAAATAAATAAAAATAAATTAATTAACATTTTTTCCTCAAGGGTATTTTTTTAATTTTACCTATAAATTTAGAAAATCAATATAAAATTAAGAATCTTGATCCTTAGATGATTCCTTTAGTGGTTATTAAGTCAAATTCCAAACCAGAAGCTCAAAGTTATTTTCTTTAGGCTAGGGGCATTTTTGTCATTTACAACCAAGCATCGGATGGAAAATCTGGGAGCACCATTGGATTCTTCTCGAAAAAATGAGTCAAGAGAAATTTACCTCACTTAATTCTGAATTCGTTTGCATGGGTTTTCAAAAATTTAGTCTTCACATGGATAGGGTTTAAACCGGGTTCGTGCTTTTGTTGCATGAGATAATTTCTTACTTAACCCTAATTTTATCTTAGTATAAACATATAACTTCCTGCCACATAATTGACTGGAATATATATATATATTCAAATTAAACCCACTTAATCTACTTACCTTTTTCTTATTTGACTAATTATCCCGTTAATCTTATTTTTTTTTTTTATTTCTTCCCTTCTTCCCGTAACTATAGCTAAGTCAAAATCTGAAACCTTCTCTTGAAAAATAAAACCTAGGCATATTCATTTTGCTTCAACTATTTCTTTTTCCTCTCTAGCCGCCAAGCCACACCACCCAAGGCCGACGCCATGGCCATTAATCCTACTATTGCCAAACGAATTAGTACTAATATTTTTACTATATTTCTCTTCGAAATTCTTCTTACTTCATCTACACAGCCATTTAATTGATCCAATATTGCTGGTTTTCCTATTTGGAGAGGAGAAGTCGTTGTACTAGAAGAATCATCATCACACCATTGTGTATCGTTGTCATCTCGATTGCGTTCTTTGTCGAACCGTCGTAAGTCCAGCCGTTGGGCTTTATTCTCCATCATCCAAGCAATTTTATTTATTTATTTTTATTTTATTTAATTCCCTATTATTGCTTAGGTTCATTAAGTTGAAGGGAAACCACATCCGGATACCAAAATCGATCCTACGCATGCCGACGATCCCAGATTCATTTGTGTGAGTCCAAATCATGCTATATCACTCTTTTAATTTTTTTTTCCGGCACCTAAAAGCCTTGTATCTTTGCTGTAATTTTTTGGTAGGTTATCGTTAATCCGAATTTTAGGTTTTTGCACTCATTTCCAGTGCAATCAGGTCCATACTTGTTCCTAAGGCCCGGTAAGCCACCATAGCCTTTCTTGAAAATTATTTTGGCTGTCAATTTTTAAATCTTACGGCCTTAAGAATTCTCTTTTCCTTGCTGTCCATGTTGTTACAAAGGGTTAGAAAATCCATACTTGAAGGTTTGGCGCTTCATTGGACTCCCGGGGCATAAGAGATCCCGAAAACATATCGGTAATCGAAAAAACAAAATTTTCCTTCCAAGATCAGTTTTTACAGCCACTAAATGAGCTTACAACTTGGTGTGAGGCCGCTGTAAAATTTTTTAGGATCGTCACAATCCCGAATAGGCATGAGGCCACCAGAGGCACCTTGAGACCATTTTGCTCACTAGGTAAAATTTCAGCCTAGATGCCAAGAACATGAACCTTCCAAGTACCATTTAGGAATACTTCTAAATTTTAGCTTATTTTCTAATTTTCTACCTTACTAACATTTTGTAGGACTGTCCTAGGAAATCGCCATCTTTCGTCGTATTATTCCGAACTAGGTAAGGGGGAAGAGCAGGTTAGTTCTCGTGGGCCTTCTTAGGCCCAAAATAAGCATCAACCCGAATAATAAATTTTAAGTAAACAATTAGGCTAAACAAAATCTTTAAATACGTGGGCAACATAGGTAGGGTAATTAATTAGTTTTTCTAGAATTTTATTTTATTTTATTTTATTTTATTTTAGTTCTCTTCCATTGAGATGTAATTTTTGGTTAGTTGCATGGTTGTAATGATGTGATGTATGATGTATGATGTATGATGTATGTTTGGCGCTAGTATCATACTAGGACCGCTTGAAATAAGAATTAAAATAGAAATATGTTAGGACCGCCTAAATAAACTTGTTAGTACCATGTTTAGGGCCGGCGAGACAAACACTGCTAGTACCATGTTTAGGGCCGACAAGCTCGCTAGCAATGTGATGAGATTGAAGGAAACTGTTAGTGGCATGTTAGGGCCATAATAAATTATTATAAGTCGGTAGATAAATGATTAGGAGCGTAAATGCTAAATGACAAACTTAGAAAGAATTCATGAGAGATGAGATGAACATATATCATAAATACACTTAAAAGAAATATCATTGATTGTCATGTCATCATGGAACACTAAGCTAAGATAACAAGATAAAAGAAATAGAATGCATTAGAATCATGGCACTTTACTAAAAAGGGCTAAATAAAATGAGCTATGATCATGCATCAATTGGCTATTGCATATGATTGATGATTGTCATACACAAGATTGCATTAAATAAAGGATTCGAGGAGTAAAATAAAACACGAGGCATGCATGGTTGGCGACGGACCATATCTGCATGACCTAACA
>KK900359.1:2990-32488 GCA_000696445.1 Aquilaria agallochum | reverse complement strand
TTAAAGTTTATTATTCATTGTTGTTTGTTGCGGGAATATTAGGACCCACGTGATGGGCCTGATACTTCCCCCTTACTGAGCAAGCTGTGCTTACCCCTCATTCTAACATGTTTTTTTAGGTGAGTGCTATGAGGATACAGAGTACACTAAACCATATATTAAGGTTCAAGATATTGAGAAGACTGAATGAGGGTACACTGTAGCCCCTCGAAAGTAGAACTGGCTGGGACTGGGTTTCAACTTTGTGTTATTTGATTTCTAAAGAAACATATGGTTTGTTTAAATTGGTACATTATCCGTATATTAGTTTCCCTGGGATTGTCACTTAATTACTCCGATTTTGTTTAATACTCTTATTTTTTGGAAAATAATTTAAAATAAAATGTTTTACCTCATATTTCTTAAATTATTTTTAGTTAAATGCTTTATAATTCCAGGACTTTAAGATATCTTTTAAAATTAAGGTTCATAAAATTTGGGGGCGTAACAGTAAGAGAACAAACATGGATTCGTAGAGCATTTTTCTATTTTTTCCATGGGAGGTATTTTTGCTTTTTTTTATTTTTTATCAAAGAGGGATTTTTTCTTAAAATATGTACTTGTTTTTTTTTTTGCAAAAATCAAATACATTATTGTTCATTGGTTCTGGTTAATTTCTTGTCCAAAAAATTGAAATATATAATTTAGTCAATTTTTTATTATAATTATTATTATTCTTCACAGCAACAACAACAACAATAACAACAACAACAATAATAGCAATAATAATAACAATAATACTAATATAATAATAAGTTGAAATATGTATTCAGTAAAAAGTGTGATTAAGTAATAGAATTATATTGAATGATATTTAATTTATTAAATGTAATTATCACATATATAATTACATATATTGACACCAATAAATCATTTCTTTTTGGGCCTAAAAATATAAATATTAACTCATGATATGGAAGGTGTGTATAATTATATAAAATAAATATTACTCTCTATATCTTAATTATTTGCACATTTACAAACAGTACATAAATTAATAAATTAGTCTCTACATCTTAATTGTTTACAAAAGATGAAAAATAAAAATTTAAATGATAATTTAGTGATAATATGAAAATACTCCCTCGATCTTGATTGTTTTTTAAACTCTTTTTGTTAACTAATTTATCAAGCAGAAAGAGAATTGGTTGAATTAAAGTGAATTAAGTGATATATATATCTGTGTGTGTGTGTGTGTAGCATTGGATTAAAAATAATGAAGGAAATTATATAATTAGGTATAAAAGGCTTATGTTAAGAGGCTGTTGTAATTTTTTTCCATTAGCTTGGATTAAAAAAAAAATCATTAGTTAAGCCTATTAGAATCTTTTTTTCTAAATATTGTTCTAATCACTGCTATTTTTCTTATTTTGTATTTTAGTCATCAATGTTCCTAAACATTTTGAAGAGGGTGATAACATTATAACTATAAATGAGGTGACTGGACTACCCTGTACTAAGTTTCAAAGTTAGAAAATCAACATAAACTAAGTTACAGGTTAAAGGACCAATATAAAATAAGTTCGAGTTGAGAGACTAACTCATTCGAGTTAGCCAAGTTAAAGGGCCTCTGCGGTGATTAAGCCAAGTTTCATTTGAAACAAAAGTATTGTAGATTATTGGCCTTTGTTTTAGAAGATTTGTGGGCACATGAAAGATTTCTCAGCTAAACTTTTATCGTGTGTTGCAAATCTGTGATTGGTCAAAATTGTTTATGAGTAGACATATGGTTCTTTTTATGTTTTCTCCTTCTTTAACTGTGATTTTTGTTGTATTCAATTCCTTTCTTTTAGCTTTTTTTTTTAAGATGAGGCAAACACAGAGAAAAAAGAATTAAAAAGAATTATTTTTTTAATAAATTTTTTTCATTCAACACAGAAAAAGAATTTTAAAAATATAATTTAATTTTTTTTAGAGAAAATATTTGTTCCATGTAGAAAAATTAGCATATGATTACTAAGTTATTCAAAGGAATCAGACTTAGTTAACGATTCTCTTTTTTCTCTATGAGGGAAAATTGTATTCTTTTTCTTTCTTCGTGACTAAAAGTTGATTATTAGTATTAGAAAATAAGAGAAAAGTATAGATTATTTAAAAGCTACAAGGGCAAAAGTATAACTATGGTTTAAGCGTAACAAATATAGGGCGATCGAGTTTATTTCAAAATTATAAAAATTATAATTATAATTATATATTGAATAGAATTTATTCAGACCTAATACTATATCTACCTAATAATCACCTAAATAATTTTTTAAAAATAATTAATTTCTTGTGAACTTTTCCTTAGCCATTCTGAAATATAAGAAAAGTTAATAAAAAATTACTAGCATATCAAAAAAGAAAATTTTAATTTTTCTAATTTTCTTGAGGTATAGGATTTTAATTTATAAATTTTTTAAATAAATAATTACTAGAAAGAAATACTTTCAATGAATTTTTTAAAAGTTCCAGCTTAATTGACCCTTAATCATTCTGTCCATTAAAGGGAAAAGGCAAAATCCCTAAGGCATCATCTTTTCTTTTGGTTTGAAAAATTAATGCATTCCCTCCATCAACCTAAAGATAATGTCTGAGAAGCTTTCGAGTAAATTGCATTTATTCTTCAGATTTTGTATACTTTTACATTTTTCTCCTATAATTTCAGAACTTACACTTTCTCCTCACTAAAGGGCAATATTAAAAACTCTTTAAGTTTGTTTCTTTTTCTTTTTTCTAGTAATCGAATAATAGTAACTTTGTAAACTCAACTTGCCCAATTGTATGCATTTCTCTTGTTGTTGAATTATAGTTAACTATTGGTTAAAATGCAAACCTTTAATTCCCATTACATAGAAACCGATTTATAGTGAGAAAAAATTAATAATATAAATGAATTCATTAAATATAAAAAATTATGGAACAATTTTAATTTATTGAAAAGTAATAACCGTCTATCGTTAATTTTTTAAATTCTAATTAAATTATTTAATAACAGTCTTTACATTAATTCTATTTGTGCCATAATTTTTTTATAGTTAACAGTATAGGTGTTTGTTAGGCCAACCCCACTGGGCCTAGGTCTGAAGGGCCCTGGCATGCCCCAGGTAAAGGTGTGCTGAGCCTAACCCAGGCCTGGGTCGAGCCGGCTTAGGCTTGCTTTTTTTTTTTTAATTTTTTTTATATTTTTAAAATTTGATTTTTGCACAAATTTTTTGAAGACTACTTGTTTCAAGAGTTAATATAAGTATTATTTATTAATTTTTAAAAAATTATTACACATTTTAAATTTACTAAAAACAATACAAATAATTCAAACTTATATTTTAAAAATTGATGTCATATTGTTAGGGATGACATCTAACAGAGTTGATGTGGAACATTTAAAAATGTTCTATCTAAAATTAATAGATTAAAAACCAATTTGTTTTAACTGAAGTTAACCTAATTTAAAATGACTTATATTTATTTTTATATTTTTTTGTCCAAAACTAATCACACTCAAAAGTTAGTATTATGTAGGTATAATAAACCATTGAAAATAAATTTTTAGAGTGTTGTTCAATTTTAATGAACTTTTCTTTTTTAGTACCTAGAAAAGAAAAATTCAGAAAAAATTATGCTTTTACTCAATTGGTACACCAATGTAATATGAGCTTTTGAACAAAATTAATTCAAGAAAAAAAGATGTAAAAAATAAATCATTTTGAATTAATGTGATTTAAATTAAAACAAATTTGGTATAAGAATGACTTATTACCCAAGCTCTAATAGTAAAGGGATACACAGTTGGTGGCCCCCTATCCTAGAATTTATCCAACCATTTCCATAATATCATTGATATTTGTTCAGTTTCCCACCAATTATGAACTAGTTTGTAGTTTCTTACCAATATAATATGACCAGTGCCACCTTACCGTTGGGACCGAATAAGACTGGATCGGGACTGCTGTTCCTGTGCTATGAGCTGTGCCGATCCCAAATCCCAATTGGGCCATACTAGCCTCAGGTCCATCCCTCTCTTTCTTAAGGCCTTTACCCACCCATTTATATCCTGTGCCTTACGCCGGGCCTAAGGGTGTTATTGAGCCGAGCCGAGCCCAAACCCTTTGTGCTTGAGCTCGGCTCATTTTACTCTAAGGGGTGCTCAAGTTTGGGCTTAAGCTCAACGAGCTCGGGGAAATAGTACTCGAGTTTGGCTCGAAATGGTGTTCAAACTCATTTCAAAAGTTCAAGAGGCTTGAGTTTGTTATGTGTAGGCAGCGTGCCGGTGAAAGAAGCTTCTAGATTCGAAGCTCCTGGTTGATTCGGCGGGCAGGCTTGATCGGTGATGACAGCATGCTGAGGAGATTAGCGCAACAGGCAGCGGTTAGGGAAAAGTGTGGCACACTACGAAGGCACCGAATCGTGGATGATAACCAACCATAACACAATCGGAGGAGTGGGGCTACTTGATCAAAGTTTTTGATGGAGGAGATCGATAAATTATGGACAAAGCGGCCTGATCGAAGCATCAGATAGAGGAGATCGGTTTTGTCATGAACAGAGCGACCTAAGCAAATAGTCTTGCCGGAGAATCTGATGGAGCTGAATCGTGGAAGCCTACTGTGAAACTGTCAGCAGAGTGACCTAAGCAAAGGAGCTGTCGGTTGTCCTGTTTGTTGAGACGATAAAGTTTTAAGGGCTGATGGTTGATGTTGAAGGGAGAGCCAAACACATTTTACCTTTAGTTTTTAGGTTTTTAGTTTTTAATGTGTATTAATTGTTAATTATATAATTTTGATGTTTATATTTATGTTATCTATATTAGTATTATATAGGGTTCGATATGCTAGAAAACCTATCGAACCAAACACTAACATGTTTAGGCTTGATTCGATAAGGGATTCGAATAGTATAATTAGCTTGAGTTTGTGCTTAAAGTTAAGCCAAGTTCATTAATAGTAATTTTGAGCCCGAGCTCGAATAGTTCGATGAAAGCTCGGTTCATTAACACCTTTACCCAGGCCCGTGCTGAGCCAGGTAAGTATGTTTTATTTAACAACTCTCCTAGTTGATGACTGGCTCTGACCAAGTAAGTATATTTTATTTAAGTATTTTTTCTTAAATACCTCAAGTTCGTTTCTTATTAAGCAAGAAAGATAAGCTAAGTAAAAGTAAAGATGAGATCCTAAGTGTGAATTGGCACCTAAGAGTTAAAAAGGTAAAATGGTAATTTTGATCCAAGCAAGTGGCATGACTGTAATTATGATGAATTTAAGGTCACGTAAAGATTTTGGACTAATTAAGTTAAGACCAAAAATTATTCTAGCATTTAGAATTATCGTTTAAAAAAAAAAGTACAAAAATTGCACTAAGTGTTCAAATGAGCCATTTATATCTTAAGTGGCTTAAGTACTATCCAAAAGGCTAAGTGTAAGAGGTATAAAAACATATTTTAGGACCAAGGATGGATGGTTTTGGGTGTATGTTTAGTGGCCATTTTGAAATAAAAGAGAACTTGATAGCCAAGAGGTAAGAAATCAAACAAAATGCCTTAGTAAAGTGGTTGAGATATTTTGGCAAGTGTTGGCCACCATCCTCCATCTCTATCTTTCTAATTGTTGTAGCTCTCCCTCTCCAGCAGCTCACCTTTTACAAACCTCCCCAATCCCACAAATTGCCAGCAAATTTGAAGGTCCTAGAGTGAAATCAAGAAGCCTCCAACTCATTCTTGGTGCATTTGCTAAAATTTAGCTCCTTGTTGCTTGTCTTGGGCATAAACCCTAAGGTAAGCTTTTTGGTTTGGTTTGAGCTAGTTCTAAATTGATTGAATAGCTAGAAATGGTCTTGATTGGAAGTTTTTGGTGCCATATCACATTGGTTTTAGGTTTAGAACTCAAGAGAGCTAAGTTGAGCTCAAGTGTGCTTGTGGTGCTTGCGTTTTGTTCTTGTTTTGTGGCTGAATTTGAGGTAATGGTTCAAGTTAATTTAGCTCAAATAATGTATAAAAATGTATTATTGCATGTTGGAATGAAGAAGAAACAAAACCCATTTAAATTGGCTTTGGGGATTGATAGATTGAGCAAGTTTTGTGCAAGGTAGAATAACTGCATGAAATGCTATTAGACAATTAGTGACGCATCACCAACATTAAGGATGTGTCACTAACAAGTTCCTTGGAATCCAGTGGGCTGATGTTATTGGTGATGCGTCACTAAGGCCTAAGTAGCTAAAGCTCGAAACACCTTAAAAATGTCTCAATCTCTTGGTTAACATCACTAGACTATTCTAAGATGTTCCATAGCTTCAGTTAGGTCTAAAACTCATTCCTAAGTTAAGAATTATGTATTATTTAAGTGGTCGCTAAGTAGTATGGTTAAGGCAGGGCTAAGTAAAGTGACTAAGGGGGTGAAAGAGCTCAAGTTGCTAAAGGGGGCATTAAGGGGATTAAGGCGGGTTTTGGAGTCTTTGTTGGCCCAAGTGAGAGGTCTTAAATCTTTAATTTGGGGAAATAAAGAGAAAACCTAAGAGAATCCCAACCAAATCTTATGATTTTGTAAGTAAGCCAATAAGGAGCTTTAAGCTAAGATCCAAGAGCTTGGCAAGTTTGACCACATAAAATAGCTACTTTGCACAATAAGTTAAGGGAAAGACAAGTAAAATTTGAGAAGATGTGAAGACCTACTCTAGGACCCATAAGTGGAACTTAAAAGAGGTAAAGAATTTGGGATACGAGGGCTAGCGTCTTAAGTACCTTTGCCGTTTGAGCTCACAGTAAGAATAGGGCACCTAATTTATAAGAAGTCCCAAGGAATGTGCATGTTACATATCATACATTCATGCATTACATATCTATTATGTTATTTATTTTTGCTAATTGTTGGTTGGTTGTTTGCTTGTTTGTATGCTATATTTGTATGCTTGCTTGCTATCTCCTTTGCTAATACCCCAATGGACCTTTACTAAGTACATTCATGTATTCATTCTCTTAAATTTGTTGTGTAGGTTCTAATATCGGGCCTAACAACTAAGTGAATAGCTGTGGGCTAAGTTTCCCCATTTTGTAGATACTTATTTACTAGAATCCTTGAAATTCTAAGGTTCCTTGAGATATAAGCTTTGTACTAACTAAGTGTTATGCTTTTACAGTCTAGAAGCTAAGTGATGCACAAGGATAAGAAAGGCCTTATACTTGGAGCTTAATAGCTCAAAGGTAAGGCTTAAGTGATGGATCTTGGTTAAGAATTTTTGCCTTGTATATATATAGTACCTTGTGTACTAAGATATTGCTGCTATTAGGATACATTGTGGTGTTAAACCATTGAGTTATTTTTTTGTGCATGCTAGTGTTATAGAGTGTGCACAAACTATTACTTAAAGTTGAAGTAACTAGTATTTTATTATTTTAGCACGTTTTAAGTATGTTTTAAATAGAATGCTCAAATGATGTTTTCTTAAATGGTTTACTTATTTATTTTGCATCGCAAGGACAAACACATGTATATTTTCTTACAAGGTATGTTAAGAAATTAGTTACACGTAAATTGTCTTAATTTACCTACGAGTAATAGTTAGCCAATTGTAACTAAGTAGGATTACAATCCTAAAGGGCCTACAAGTAAAGCAATTTGGGGCACTGGAACCTTGCTCCATGACAATGTTGACACTCTAGCCACATAATAAAAGAATGTTGCCAACCAGTATTGTCCCATCAACTGCATCATTCACTAATATTCTTCATAGGATGCCTTAACTAAAAAAAATCACTTATAAGTAGTTTTATTTTTTACCTAATCAATGTTATTTACAAATTAATAATATATTTATCCAATAATCACTTAAATCATGTTTCTTTGACAAAGTAACTAATTATTTTGAATCTTTTTCCTTACCAATTTAAAAAAGAATAAAAACTACTTAAGTATAATTTTGCAAAAATATTTTAAAAGTGATTCTTAGATGTTTTAAAGTGTAGAGTTTCAATTAATATGAAAGCTGGAAAGAATAATCACTATATATAAAAATAGTTACTAATCGTCACATATCAATAATTCTTCCTAAAATATACCCTTAGCCTAAAACCTGTATGAATATATAGATTGATCAAATCATTTCTTGTATGAAGTTTATCTCATATGCTTCTTTTGGAAAGAAAATGATTCGTCATTCTATTGAAGTAATCAAAGTTTCATTTGAAACAAAAATAGTTGAGACTATCAGAGATTAGGAGCAGGGTCCCTCTTGGAACATTTTTTTGTTCCATCTGTAGTTTGTAAATTCAACATAAATGGAGAATGTGTTTTATTTATTTGATTTTAATTAATTTCATAAATTAATTAAAATTCAAAGAGTTGTGAATTTTCTAATAATTGCGTACATCCTTTGCAAGGAATACATTTTCATGAACAATTGTGTCAATTCAAATAGTTTTAACTCTTTTAAAAATTATGCCTTTTGTAAGGGATATATTTCTTCATCAATAATTGTGTCTATTCTAAAAGAAATATTTATGAATGGTTATATCTGTTAAGACAAGAGTTACATTTTTCCTTTTTCTATATAAGTGAGTCATTTCACAATTTAAGAAAGATTTTTTATAAAGCTTTGTTGTATCCTAAAGGCATTTTCTTGATATTTTATAGTGAGAGAATATAAAATTATCTTTAGAAAAGTGAAATCATTTCTCGCTTCAAAGTGTTTCTTAATCTCATTCTTCTATTATTTTTCTAATACATTTGAACCTGCAATTAATGTATATATCTCAAAGTTCTAATAAAGTCACAGGTATCACAAAAATTTGAACCTAACTCCTTATACTAGAATCTAAGACATAAAACACATAATACTTGTCAAAATTTAATCAAGATTTTTCTTTTGCCTTAGAACTATTATATATGGCCATGTGCTAGTCTTGGGTTCTGTAATATTTATAAAAAGTTTCTCAATCTTCTTCATTGAAGCGTTACTACTTCGATATTACATAGGCGGAGTTTCATCATTTAATTTGTCCCAGTTGCTTATAAACACAAATTGTGGTCACTCCATTAAGAGTACAAACTCATCCTACCGGTAGCAGCAACTATTTGTACTAGCTTCAAATTTATGAGATTTGTTTAGTGCACACATGTACATAATTGTAACTTGTTTTTACCCATTGAGCTTTAGAATTAGTATTCAACTAATTTAAACTTTGGTTCCCATTACAAGTGCTTTTAGTGAGGATTGAAGTCTTATTTTTCACAATGTAAAGATAAACCAAATGTCTACCAAATTATGTCTATGTTTTACATAGATAATAATGATACCTTGATTTAAAATTAATTGCAGACAAAATCATGCATCAATATGTCTAGATATTTCATTATATACTTCACTATATGCTTTCGAGATAGTAATCTCAATGTATAGTGCAAGGAAATAGTGGCATCGGTTGTGACCACAACTCCCTTTCAAATAGCAATCTTTAAGACATTCTAATTCTTTTCCCCCAATAGACAAAGAATAAATTTTTACTCCAAGTAAAATTTATTTATTAGATGTCAAAACTTAACACGCTCACATAAAAAATCTACTCATTAGTATTTTTAAATCAATTCCTAATATAGCATCCTTCTAGCACAGGGTGAAAGTTTGAATAGTACATGTTTAAATATTTTCTTCTTAGCAAATATTCCAAAACTCTTAAAAATTGCTTTATAATGCTTTCAGCGATGTTTGCTTTTATATTGCAATGTTATATATAGTCTTGTACAATTTATGATGTCATACATCAAATTACTAATAGCATTTCCAAGCACTTTTGAGAAACAATTTGTCAAAATTATTTTATAATTTCACGTGCCCTTAAATATTTTGTGGTTCGACCCAATAACATTGAAGTAAAGTTACCCAACCATAAGGTAATTTTTATTTTGGTCAAACTGTATAAGGCCAACACAACTAATGGTGGTCACAGAGCAATCCATGTATATTGGACCACATGCGACTTTCTATTATTGGAGTTCCTCATATTCAAAATCATTCTGGAAGGTCTCAATTATTCAAACATTATGAGCATCTAATCTCTTGTTCATTTCATGCTTAGAACAACAATGAATAATTGGTTATCAAAGGAAATAAATAAACATCAGAGCACAAAAATCAAACATGAGTGTTAGATGCATGTTAAATGGTTCATAACCCACATAAGACAATGTCATGCTCTTTAATCAATGATGAGTTTTGAACTTCAACGTATTACTAAAAATAAGAGAGGATGTGAATAGAAAAAAAAATCAAATTTTCACCGGGCAATAATGAGTTTTGAGCTTTGTGAAGGAACACATGTTTTTATGAACAATTGTATCAATTCAAATAGTTATAACTGTTTTAAAAATTATGTTTTTTTTATAAGGGATATATTTTTTATGAATAATTGTATTTATTTTAAAATATACATATTTATAAATAGTTGTATCCGTTAAAGGAATAGTTGTGTTTTCCATTTTTTATACAAGTGAGTTATTTTACGATTTAAAAGAGATTTTTCATAAAACTTTATTATATCCTAAAGACATATTCTTAATACTTTATAGTAGGAAAATAATTAATTTTAGAAAAGTGAAATCATTTCACGACTTGAAACATTTCCTCATCTCCACACGCGCTCTTATTTTATAACAGTCCCTGTAAGCAGGAACGTTAAAGCTGATCATTATAGGCTTTTTGTTTCAAAAGATTCGTGGGCATTCTCAGCTACACATTTATCGTGTGTTGGAATGCTATATATGATTGGTCAAGATCATTTATTAGTAAACATATAGTACTATATTATTTTCACAGTCCTTTTATGTTTTCTCCTTCTTTAACTCTGATTTTTGTTCTATTCAATTTCTTTCTTGTTTACCAAAAAAAAAATCCTTTATTGTAACTTTTCTTTTAAGATGGGGAGAACCATAGAGAAATAGAATAAAAAAGAATTATTATTTGAATAAATTTTTCTCATTCAACAGTGACAATTTTTTAGAGAAAATATTATTTTTTTCCTTACAGATAAACTAGCATATGATTATTAGGTTATTTAATGTAATCAGACTTAGTTAAATGTTTCTATTTTTCTATATGAAGGAAAATTGTATTATTTTTCTTTCTTTGTGACTAAAAGTTGACTATTAGTATTAGAAAAATAAGAAAAAAGTATACATTATTCCAAAGCTGCTAGGGCAAAGAATAATTTATACCAAACTTACGCGCTAAGTGTAATCCTTGCTAAGTTACGAAGTATATGGCGAGTTTATTTCAATTTTTTTAAAAAATTATAATTTTCATTATTTTTTGTGTTGAATTTATTCAGAGCTAATTAAATATTTTATCTATCCCAAAATAAATAAAACATTTCTCCGAACATGTTTTTTGAGGTGTTTCTCTCTTTTTCATTTTCTTCCCGGTTTGCCCCTTCTTTTGCCCGTTCTGGCCTCCTCCTCCTGCTACCCAATCCCAATTGATCTCCACTGGTGTCACTCAACCGAATCGATCTTAACTGTTGTTGCCAATTGTCTGCTAAATCACCTTTGATTGCCAAATCGTCCACCAAATCACCCACCAAATCATCTTCAATCACCGAATCGCCCGCCGAATTGTCTTTGATTGCCCTCATCATCGAATCACTCGCACCTACTTCATCCATCCGTCATCGAACCAATCTTTGTTCGCTTGCTTCACCTTGATCGTCAATCACCGAATCACACAATGGAGACGATGGAGTTTGAGGCAGTGATTTTGTGGGGAACGGTGGAGGTACAAGTGATTTTATGGGTGATTGTGGCAGTAATTGTACAGGGGATGGTGGCAGGGAAATGAGTGTGGGAGCTAAGAGAGTTAGATTGGGGAGATAAGGGAGAGGAAAGATGTGTGCATGAGTGCCATGGGCAAAATAGTAAATAACTAATCATAAAAAGTTACTTAAAAAGGAAATGTTTCATTATTTCTGTGACAACCCAAAAAGAAAAATGTTTCATTCTTTTTGGGGTGAAGGGAGTATTTTTTTTAGAAATAATTAATTTCTTATAAGCTTTTTATTAGTCAGTCTCAAATATAAGAAAAGTTAATAAAAAATAGTTACACTTCAAAAAATAAATTTTAAAATTTTTTATTTTCTTGAATTGTAAGATTTTAGCTCATTAACAATTTAAATAAATAATTGCTAGAAATAAATACATTCAATAAAATTTTTAAAACTTCTAGCTAAGTTGACCTTAATCATTTTGTGCATTAAAGGAAAAGGGAAAACGCCTAATGTATTTTGATGATAGCAAAACATTTATAAAGGGCTAATGTGTGTGCAAGTTTATTAGACAAATTTACATGTTTTTTGGATGATGTTCATTGTTTCTTAAGCTGTTTGAAGTGTTTCTTAAGTTGTTTGAAGTGTTCTAAGTGTTGCTTGAAAAAGAAGAAATCCAATGAAAGAAATCAACGTTGAAATCTAGAAGTTTAGAAGTCTAGAAGTGAGAAAAACATGGAGTTGCAATTTCAACAGGGTGAAAGCATTTCAACATGTTGAAACTGAATCAATCTTTTAAACCTAAGAGCTTTTTGGTTCTAGACAAAAAAATTACTTGAGTGAAATTTTTTCAACTGGGTAAAAAGTTCATTCCAGACCTGCCCATAATTTTTCAGTTCAAAAATACCTTGGAATTTTTTTTTAAATTCATGCCACATCAAATTATCATGTGAGTTAGGTGTTAACATCTCATTAATTAGTAATCTAGCCATTGGAGATCAAACCTTAGGTGGCGATACATGACTGAATTTTCAATCGAGTTAAAGTTTTCCATCTGCGTGAAGCTGGGCGACAGAGGCAATTTTCTATTAAATTTGACAACAATGTTCACCAGATTTCTTGGAAGATTTTCTGACATTTTTAATGGCTCCTCAACATCTTTTTGGCCACCAAATGATTATAAAAATATGGAGAAACACTTTGGGAAGTACTCTTGGCCATTGGAAGTAAGAATCCGTCATCTAGATCAAACCAAGTGTGCTTAATTTGAGATTGTGCTTTTACTTGTATATCTAGCAAGAGTGCTATTATTTGAGCTTGTAACATTGTAAACACCATTTGGTAAGATTGAGTTGGTGAGATTTCTAATCAACCTCTAAGAAAACTAGTGAGGGAAAAAGTGTTGGTAAGGTTTTTAGTTAGCCTCTAGAAAAACCAGTGAATTTTAGTGATAGAGAGAGCTACCAAAAGAGTGTGTGCTCTTATATATTCTTGATATTCATAGTGGAGAGAAAAACTCTTGTGTGGTAAACTTGAGAAGGGGAATAGGCTTTCAAGATGAAAAACTGAACCTCTAAAAAAATCCATATGTGTAAGCTTATTTCCTTTTACTTGCTTGATCATTGATTGGTAATTTGTCTTCCTTCATTGGTTGAAGTTGTTTGTTTTAAAAAACCTTCAAAGCAAGCTTTCAAAGAAAAATTGAAGATCATTGTGGTAGTTATTTTCTAATTAAAATAGGTTTATTTGAGCTTCTTAAATTGCATTTTGATTTTAGTGTTTAAAAACTCATTTTCGGTAATTTTTGTAATTCAACCAATTCACCTCTCTTGATTGCACTTGGGGCAACAATTGGTATCAAACCTAGTGGATGTGTTTTGAAAAAATCTAACAATTTTCAAGCTTCAAGATCCATGGCAACCACTAGCATGTGTTAAAGGGCAAAATTCATCTATGTCATCTTTGTTTGACTTTACAAACTATAATTGGTGAAAAACTAGAATGAAAATTTGTATCCAAATAGTTGATCATGCTCTTTGGAGGATCATTAAGGATGGTCCTAGGATTCTTGAAAAAATGGTTAATGGGAATCAAGTGCTAAAAGATCGAATAAAATATGAACCGGAGGATGATCTCATGTGCACCATGAATGAAAGGGCAATGAATATTATTTATTGTGCACTAAACCCCAATGTATTCAATTTGATTTCTTTTTATGGAAATGCTAGGGATATATGGAATAAGCTATTGGTGACTTATGAAAGAACCACACAACTAAAAGATACTAAGATGTATATGCTTGTGAGGGCATATGTGTTGTTTACCATGGAGCCAAAGAAAACGTCCAAGAAATGTTTATAAGGTTCAATGAGATCCCCCGCCAAAGAAAACATCCAAGAAATGTTTATAAGGTTCAATGAGATCCCCACACCTCTCAAGTTTCTTGGGGAAAGAATATACAAATGAGAAGTTGGTAAGGAAAATCTTGTGAAGCTTACATCTATCATAAACAGCATAGTTAAAGCCATCAATGAAAGAAGAAGTACCAAAATCATGTATGTGGATGAACTCTTTGGAAAGTTGTTTACTTATGAGATGAATGAGAAAGTTGAGGAAAGATTTATCAAGAAGAATTAGTCAATGGCATTGAAGATTTAAGAGGACCCCACATCTTTAAGTGAAAATAAAGATATTAATGTGGCCCTTTTAGCAAAGAAGTTTAGTAAGATGTTCAAGTCAAGAAACAAGAAGTTCAAAAAGGATAAGTATGAAAAAAACAAGGGAGAACACACCAAGAAAAAAGATGAAGTTATTTAGTGCAACTGCAAGGAGTCTGGACATCTCCAATTTGATTGTCCATTGAATAAGAAAAGGAGCACAAGAAAAAAAATAAAGAAAGCAGGAAGAAAAATAGTAAAGTCATTAGAACATGGAGTGATAGTGGCCAATCCTCAAGTAAGAGTTCAATTTCAAGTTATTCAAGTGAAGATGTCAACTTAAACTTAATGATAGATGGAGATGAAGCCTCTTCTACAAGTCAAAGTCACTTGTGCATATTTCTTATGGTAAAAAAAGAAAATAAGGTAATGAGTTATTCAAGTGACTCATCTAGTTCATTTATATTTATAGGTAGTGAATATTCAGAATTACAAAATACTTTCAATGCTCTTAATAAGGATTCCCAAAAACTTGCTAAACATGTAGGTGAATTGAAAGCCTTAATTGCTTCCCTGGCTAAAGAAATAGATGAACTAAAAAAGGAGAACCTTGATTACATTCAATCTTTGTCGAAATTTGTTAAAGGTAAAGAAAACCTTTATTTGTAGTTTAGTGCTAAAAAAGGTGTTATGACAAAGCGGGTATAGGCTATGATCATTTACTTAAGGAAAAGAAATTTGGAAATTGGTTTATTAGTGCATCTTCAACATCCATGAATAGTTCATTTGTAACATATCATGCTTGTAGTAGAAAAAGATCATTATTCATATGAATGCATGTTCAAAAGAGGAAAGTTCATATTGGCTACAAATTATTATAAGTTCCTAAAGAAACTAAAACC
This sequence comes from Aquilaria agallochum, assembly GCA_000696445.1. Taxonomy (NCBI): domain Eukaryota; kingdom Viridiplantae; phylum Streptophyta; class Magnoliopsida; order Malvales; family Thymelaeaceae; genus Aquilaria; species Aquilaria agallochum. The sequence goes on along the minus strand of KK900359.1, from coordinate 17,168 downwards.
ATTTGAGCTAACCCTCATGATGCTAAAGAAATTTGGGTACCGAAGATCAAAGTTTGAGATTTATTATAGGGTGTTCAAGCATAGAAGAAAAAAATTGGAGGCCTATATATGAAGCTTTAAGCATAAGGAAATTTGAGACTTGAAGTATAATGACATATGCTTGAAATTAAAGCTCAAATGTGATAATATTGTTGAGTTCTCTATGGTTATTTGTGATTATTGATTTGAGTTACCTATACGTGATATATTGATTTGTTGATATATACGTGTTACTCATTGCTCTAGGAAGACATGTCATATGCTTGTTATTATCATGATTATTATGGATTTATTCCAATATTTTGATGACTTGATCTTCCATAGTTAATAAATTGTGACAAATACGAGCTCAAGTGACTTAGCTCTTAGGTTCCTTGTTTAGAAAGTTTACAATCATGTTTCTTAAGTTCAATACAAGCTTTATATATTGATTTTGTAGTAAAATTTGATGAATTTGCATTTAATAGCTTGGAAAGCACAATTCAACAGGTTTTGCGCTAACTTTGGGAGTTAAGTAACTAAATTTTGATTTAAAGCTTAATTTTCTATTTTAAGACCTCAAGCAAGTTTCTTTTAACAAAAGAAATATGTTTGTGTCACTGGTTCCTGAATGAAAAAGTTGAATTTAACTTAGCCACTTCAACTAGAATTTTCAGCCTTGTTTTGTTGCAAGTTTTCTAAAGATTAAATTTTGAGTGATCCTTTACTTAAATTCCGTGTTTAAAGGATTTTATGGGCTTTGTAAGTCACATTTGATGAATGAAACTTTCTACAATGTTTGGTTTAAGGAAATGATTGTTTGCTCAAATTTTAGACTCAATTTTCTTTCAATTTACCGCATCTATTTGCTGCATAATTTTTTTATGCAAAGTGTACTGTTTTGAAGCATTCTCCCTGGTCTGGCCAAGCCAATTTTTTTCTTGGACTATTTTGCTTCATGTTTACCTTAGTATAACTTCTAAAATGCATGTTTTAGTTGGTTACAAAAGGATTGAACTTGGGTTGGTTTTAGAACTGAAAGTTAAGCAATAACTTTCTAAGAAATTGTGAGCTTGACTTTTGGGTTGACTTTTTGCATTTTTTCTCCTTTTGGTCTGAAACTTCATGGTCAAGCTTATTATTGAACTTGAGATTTTTTTTGCAAAATTTGGTGATTTAATTCTTCCTATAACTCAAATTGTGTGATTAAATCTGAATTTGAAAGTCTCCTTACTATAAAACTTGTACAATTGTTTTCAAAAGGCTATTTCCATTTCTTTCTGTTATCTATTTTGTTTTTACACACTTAACTGCACTTTGCCCCATGTTTAGCAGACCCCGGCTACTACACTAGCCTAAAAATATTTGGTTACTTTATTGAAATGGGGAAAAAATTATTGGTTCCTTATTGTTCTTGATAATTTGGAGTTATATTATGCTTATTGATTCAAATATGTATCTACTTGAATTTAATGGGAGCCTTGATTAAGGGAGACCTTTGTTATTTATTTTGGTAAGTTTATTTAAAAATTTTCATAATTTATCTTGATGTTCTACATGTGTTTTTTATTATGACAGAAAGGGGGGAAAATGAAATTGAATATTATTTGATAAAAGGGGAAAAAAAACATTGTTTATGGTTGTTGATTATATGTTATATATGTTTTTTAAAACATTGTCTTGTCATCATAAAAAGGGGGAGATAATTGGATTTGTTTCAATAAATTAACTTAGAATTTTGATGATAACAAAACATTTATAAAGGACTAATATGTTTATTTTAATGTGTAAGTTAATTTGACAAATTTACATGTTTTTTGGATGATGTTCATTATTTCTTAAGTTGTTTGAAGTGTTTCTCAATTTTTTTTTGGTGAGATTGAGTTGGTGGGGTTTCTGGTTAAACTCTAGAAAAACTTGTGTGTTAGTATGATTTCTAATTACCCTCTAAAAAAATTAATGAGTGTTGGTGGTAGCGTGAGCCACTAAAGAAGTGTGTGCTCTTGTGTATTCTCGATATTCATAGTGGAGAAGAAAACTCTCAAGTGATGAATTTGAGAAAGGATTAGGCTATCAAGAGGAGAGATTGAACTCTACAAAAATCATTGTGTGCAAGCTTTTCTTGTTCTACTTGTTTGATCATTGCTTAGTGATTTGACTTCCTTTGTTGGTTGAAGTTGTTTGTTTTCAAAAGCCCTTTAAAGCAAGCTTTTAAACAAAATTTGGGATCATTGTGGTAGTCATTTTCTAATTAAAATAGGTTTATTTGAGCTCCTTAAATTGCATTTTGGTTTAAGAGTTTAAAAAACTCATTTTTGGTGATTTTTAGAATTCAACTAATCACTCCCCCTCTTGGTTGCACTTGGGACAACACCTTTAATTCCCATTACACATAAAATTGATTTATAGAGAGAAAAATGGAAAATATAAATGAATTCATTAACTATAAAAAAACTATGAAACTGTTGGAATTTATTAAAAAATAATAATCATCTAATGTAAAATTTTTAAATTCTAATTTAGGCTATTTAATAATTATCTTCACATTAATTCTATATGTGCCATAATTTTTTGTTGGTTAATGGATCACTTAAATTATCAACTGAATTCTCTCAATGAATTATGTTTTTGTGCCAGTTTAGTCTTACTTAGGGTCAATGACAAATCTACAATGAATTCTAAAGGTTTAGCAATATGAAATAATATTAATATTGAAGATTAATTTAAAATGAGAATTAAAGGTTTAGGACTACATCTACTACTTTTTTTATTCATTGTTTAATTGTGTGAAGAAAATATCCGGAGATTCTCACATCCACCCTCTTTAACACTTTTAACTTGTCATCCATTTATAATAATTTATCTAGATTTAAAATATATTCATTTGATTTTAAGATATATTTGTCCAATTATGATTTATCTTTTTGTAGTTATGAAATTTATCGATTATTTCTTTAATTGTGAGATATCTTTATCTAATTCTAATATATACTTATCTATTTGTAAAATGTATTATTCTTTTAATTTTGAGATCATTAACTTGACACTCATTCATTATAACTTATCTACTTCTAAGATACATTTTCACTCTAATCCTAATATATACTTTTTTTAATTCTAATAAATGCTTTTCGAACTCTGAAATCAATTCGTTTAGACTTGTTTATTCTGAGATAATGTCTAATTATGATGTTCAACAATTTCCCCGGTAGAAAGTAAATTATTTGGCGGACAACCTAAAATAAGCTGGGTTTTGGGGGGCTTGATCTAACCTTGGAAGGCACACTTCATATTAGCATCAGTATTTAGTGTTAAAATTTTTAAAAAAATATTCAATGATAATTTTTAGTCTTATTCAGTATTCGCATTAGTGATTAGTATTAGAGTTTTAAAAAAGTTATTCATGGATAACTTTTAATTTTTAACTTTAATATTTTCATCTCTACCAGTAAATAAATTATCTAAAACTTTAACTGTAATCATCAAAGATATTCTCAAACTTAGTAGCTTTTATTTACAACATTTTTATATCAACTGTTAAATAAATTATTTAAAATTCTAATGCTTATTGTAAAATTTGTTTCTAAACGGGATCGAAATTAGTGTGATTCGCCCAATATTCTATTTTCTCATTTAAGTACAAGAAAATTTTGACAAAATTATATGTGCTACTCTATGATAAGTGGATCATGAGCATCATCTATCCTTCATACGTGGTGCATTCCTTCTATGAAACTAAAGAAAAAGAAATACCTTCTAAAAGAAATTCTCATGATTCAACGACGACAAGGAATTTCTAAAATGTGTTTTTTTTTTTGGAATAGCAAATATATTATTGAATGAATTTCTTTCTTTACAGAAGTACCCCCTCCATCCCAATATGATTGAACCATTTCTTTGAGCATGGAGATTAACATATTTGTGTTGTTAGAGTTTAAATATTTTTTATTTTTTACAATGAGAGTTTAAATAAAGATTAAAAAAAACTTTATTGAGTTTTGTGTAGTGGAAGTTGAAAATTTTCTAAAATGAGAAATTTTTCATTTTTTTTACAGTAAAAAAATAAATACGTTTCATTCTTTTTGAAATGGAGGGAGTATCTATTATCACATACTAATAGACAATTGTTAGATAGTTTAGAATTAAGACTACTTAAAGTTCCTGGTTTTCTCTTTGTGGGAAAATTGTATTTTACTTTTTTATCAACTACCATTTGACAATTAGTATTAGGAAAATAAGAGAAAAACGTACATTTCAAAGTTGAGGCCAAAGTATAATTATTTATCGAACTCAGGAAAATTGTGCATTCAGGGTGTTGATTTCTGTCTCTCAAACACATGTTTTCATTTTTGTGTTGAGAAGTATTATAAGTATAAGGAGCTTGATAATGTACTAGGAAAGTTGGGGAGGAAAGTGGCTATTGCACAAAAATTGGAAAACCTCTGATGCATTTTACTATAGCTAGGGAGCCAAAGTTTGAGGAGAGTGCGATATCACTAGGGACATTCTTATGATGTTTCTTGCACTTTACTAGCTTTGATGGCTGCATAGAACTCAAACACATATATTTCGCTTATTTTTATGTTTTATCTTTAACCTATGTCATTTAAAATTCTAATAATCAATTGAATAATTTTTTAAAAAATAATTAAATTCTTAAGATTTTTTTTCTTAGGTAGTCTATAATAAGAATAAATTTTTTGCTTTTTACCAAACCAGAAAATTAAGAATACTTTTTAGGTTTGAGTTTTTTTATACAATTCTAAGATAATAATCATTATACATAAAAATTAAACACGCATTAGTCAAAATCTACAAAGACTAACTAGTCATTCTATCCGTTAAAGGAAAGCGGAAAAATGTCTCAAGCATCACCCTTTCTTTTGGTCGGAACAGTAGATGCTTTCCCTCCGGCCACTGTCAACCCAAACAAAATGTCCGAGAAGCTTTTGATCAGTAAATTATATATATTCTTCATATTTAAAAATGTCATGTTGAGATCGGGCGGTCAGTCCTAGTGGTAGAGGAGGAGATGGCAGCGGGGGTTGTTGTCTACGAAGAAATCAACGTCGCGGGTCGATGAACTAGCCGTCGGGGAGGTCGTCAGTGTGATTTTGGGTCTTGTTCTCTAGGCATCGAGGAGGTCAGCCCGACGAGGCGAGGCGACGTGATCTCCGCTTCGATGAGATCGGGCGAACGCGACAAGCCGAAGCCATCGGGCTTCGATGGGATCGGGGAGATGAGGCAAGGAGGCGATGAGGGCGACGGAGCATGGCGAGAAATGGACTGATCAAAGGTCTTTGGTTTGTAGCGCATCGAGGAAGGATAGGGTAAACGGTGCTAATTTCTTGGTTCTCGTGCAAAACCAAATGTTGCAAATTTGCTATGCTTGATTCTCTCTCCTTTCTCTCGAGCTCTACCGCTCCAAGCAGCCCAAATCCGCCATATATTGTAGCTCATTTTCCAGGTACCAACACTATCAATCACCATATTTCAAGAGATCTCGTGCCAATGTGCTTCTGTACAAGGTATTTCGTCCTTTTTTCTTTTTCCATTCAGATTTTTGATATTATGATTTTTTTCCCGGTTTGAGTAATCATGAAGCTTTACAGGTCATTCCTTCCTGAGTTTAAGGCTGTATTTTGGATGATAACAAGTAAGGAATATGAGATTTTAAAAAGGGAAAAGTATAGTCATCCTTTACCTCGGAATGACTTTCAGGTGAGGCAATCTTTGAACGAATCTCCTATCTTCCATTAGCTGCCCATAATGGTCCACAATGTCACCTCTGTGATTATGGAAAATTATACAATTGGATGAAGAAGATCATTTTTTGGGGGTTGCCTTGCTAGGGACAAATTTAACCCACAGCAGTCTTGATGTAAGGCACATTGAGAAGAACATCTTCAACAATATCTAGAATACTGTTATAGATGTTAAAAACAAAATGAAAGACCATGTTAAGGCCCAGAAAAACCTTGAAATTCATTGTAACCGACCATAACTAAACATGATTCCTTTGGGCGATGGTCGTTCCTTCAAACAAAAAGCCAGGTATATTTTCAATGCACAACAACGTCAAGATGTTCTTGCCTGGGTGAAATCCCTAAGACTTCTAGATGGATATGTCTTAAATCTTAGCAGATGTGTTGCTATTTCTGGTAGTAGTATGTATGGCATGAAAAGTCATTACTGTCATGTCATGATGCAATGGCTACTCATTATTGCTCCTCAAGGGCTTCCCAATAATATTAGGAAACCATTGACAAAATTAAGTCAATTCTTCAGAGATTTATGCTCTTCTGAGTTAGATTGTAATCACATAGCAGAGTTGGAAGCCAATATACCGCTTATCGTTTGTAAGTTAGAGAGAATATTTCTACCAATACTAAAATTTTTTTCCTTAACCCTAGCAATCCAAACCTTCTCACAATAACAAAATGAGTCAAAACGCTATGTTTTACCACATACCATTACTAAGCCTTTTTTTTTTTTTTACCTTCCTCATTATTGCCAAGAAACCTCAACTGTCGCTGTTATCAATCTTTTATCATAGAACTGTAGTACACCTAGATTTAGTTCCACTTATATCAATCAAACCCTTTTTTATCAAGGTTTGTTCTAAAAAGCGTTCCCAAGAATGTTGCTGAAATATGTGGAAGAGTAGAGATACAGCTAATGGCAGAAACAGTGGAGGGTGGAGGGTGGCAAAGGTGTAAGGGCTTACTTGAGCGAAGATGATAATGAAAATGATATATTTAGAAAACTTACCAAAGTGTTAAGTAAAGAAAATCCAGAATTAAAACTTGTATTTTTCTTATTTTTTCACGTTTAGCACATTAAATATTTTTAATGGCGGGTTGCATATTTGCTCCCGATACAAAATATTGATAGAATATTTGCACATTTTGGAAAGATCAATGACAAAATTCCTTGAAAAAAAGTTCAATGGAAAACAAGGAATTCGTCAGTCTTTCATAACAAGAAGGTGGATCCTTTGAATATGTTTTCAATTGTACAATGACTCTTGTTTTTGGATCTCAAAAAGAAAAGGCCCAAGCTCGTGTATCTTTCCCGAATCAGTGTTTAAGTCCTTTAGGATAATATGTAACAGAAACGTTGTATTATAATTTTCAGCTTCTTGCTGGTTTGGTTTAATTAAATTACTCCCTCCATCCCACATTCTTTAAAACACTTTTCTTTTTTGGTTGTCTCATATTATTTGAAACATTTCTTTTTTTAGTAAATTTTACTATGTATTTTTACCATTATATCCTCTCTCATCTCTCAAATCCTCTCTTCTACGCTAAAACCTATAGCCAGGTATTTCTGTTTTGTGTAGACAACGGCGACAAGTGGAGACGAAGGCGACGAGGTGATGGACGGGGATGAGGCGATGAACGTAGACGACGTCGATGAGGCAATGATGCGACCGTAGATCCAGGTGATGAACAGAGGCGAGCGACGACAAATAGGCAGCCGAAGATAGAGACCGAAGGATCTCCGATCGACTTGATGAATCGGGGTGATGAATCGACCGAAGGATCTGTGATCGAGACAATTAAGATGACGAATCGACCCAAGGATCTCCGATTGAGACGACGAATCAACGGAAGGATCTCTAACTGACGAATCATGACCGATCGATGAAGGCTAAACGGTGAATGAGGAGACACACGAGAGCTAGAGCCAGACGGTGATCGGCGTGTGAGTGTGTCGGAGACAAGGGCATAACAAAAAAACACAGACTCGCCTAAACTTCATGCAAAATGATTTGTTTCAGTAACACAAGATGAATGAAGTATTTCTTAAGCTGGAAAAAAAAATAACATTTACCCTTTTTGCGGACTATTTAAAGTTCCTAGTTTTCTCTATGTGGGAAAATTGTATTATTCTTTTTTTCAATCAACTAACCGGTGACAATTAGCATTAGGAAAATAAGATAAAAGTTTATATTTCAAAGTTGAGGCCAAAGTATAATTTTTATCGATTTCAGGGGTGGGTGTCATTAACTTATCCTTAATAAACTGTGAATTGAGCATGTTCATGTCCGTCTCTCAAAAACATGTATTCTGTTTATTTTATGTTTTTATCTATAACCTACATCGTTTAAAATTCTAATAATCACTTAAATAATTAAATTCTTAAGCCTTTTTTTTCTTAAACTGTAGAGTTTTTTTTATACAAGCTGAGATAATAATCATTATACAAAAAAATGAAACTCGCGTTTGTTAAAATCTATAGCGACTTACAAGTCATTCCATCCATTAAAGGAAAGGGAGGAATGGCTCAAGCATCATCTTTTCTTTTGGACGGAAAAGTATATGCTTTCCCTCCTGCCACCGTCAACCTAAACAAAATGTCCGAGAAGCTTTTGATCAGTAAATTATATATATTATTCATATTTCAGAAAATGGAAAAGGAGGGGCTTCTGCTTTCTATTTTGCTATAAGAAGAGATCAGAAAAGAGTTTGCTAGGTTTTGTTTTAACTTCTCTCCTTCATCTCTTAGGGGCAGCAAGGAGATGGATATATGTATACTACTGCCCTCCCATCTAGAGATCCAAGAATATGATGGTAAGTTTTATTGTAGTTTAGAATTGTTAGTGGGCTTGGATTAATAATTATTGATTTTATTTTATTTTCGAGTAATTTTGATTAATTTTTCATAAGTTTGAGAAGTGACCGGAGCATGAATTGATCAATCCAAAGTGAATGAAGAAGAGGACGATGTTGGGTCGTCTTGTCCCTGACATGAAAATGGGATTATTTACAGATTTACTCCTTGATCTTACAGGAAAGGTTCGTCGAATTCCTCTTGTGAAGTTACGTTTTGACCACTGCAACTAATAGCTAAGATAAATTAATTTTTCTATGTTTTGAGTTGTATTTTTTATATGCGCTTTATTTTTGGCTATTTTTAGGTGATTAATCTTTAATTAATCTGGGAGCTGGGATCTTGGGATTTGGAGGTGAGTGGCTATCAGTTTTCTAAACTAAAATTTTTTGCTATTTTCTTTAATTGGCTAGAGGATTGAATTACTCTTAATATAATTTCTTTGAAGTTAACTAGGAGATGTTCCTGCACTTTGCATCGGGCATATAGTTGTTACTTGGGCACTAAGAAACGTGTTTGGTAATTAGATTGGATACATTATATGCGTTAAATTAGATTGGTTAATTTTAAAATATTACATGGCCTTATGGATTACGTAGTGGCTACATACATGGTTTTCTTATCCACATACATGGATCGCTGCTTTATGCGCTGTTGTCTATGGTCTGCTTTCATCACGTGATTGCTGTTTTCGTCAGTTTATTCACAGTGTACATGTATGTGTGCGCGCGCACATCTATATGTGTGTATCCCAAATGAAGATTGACATTCAGTTCATATGACTAATTATTTACTGAATATATAAGGTTTAAAACAGATCAAAATTAGGTATAATTAAGCTAATTAGTATACCACTAGTAATAGGCTTACACCTCGTTGCAAGTCGATTAACAAATATACAAATTTTTCATGCCAATTGCATTTATATTGAAAAAAAATGTAAAAGTATATATGAATTCAAAATTAAATAAAGATCAATTATTTAAAGGTTTTGGACACTTGACATGTTTCAAAGTTATTGATAACCAATTTATTTTGGAATTCAAGCACAAAATGGTTCCTTATAATTAATGGAAGTTTGGGGGTCTAAAATGTAAAAACCAAACATTTAGAACATATTTTATGTTTATTAAGATAGAATGACAAAGAAACATGAATTCAAATTTTGAGAGCCAAAAGATATCATCATATATAAAGAGTACATATTTCCTAATTATCATTTTTTTAATTTGGGCATGCTTTGACCCAAGAGGAACAATCGGGCTTGACCCAAAAATAGAAAGGTACTGTAGCAAACCGATCACTGTTCCTAGTGTTGCTTTCGACATTGGTGTTTTGGTTAATATGAGGTTGTTTTTTACCAACATCCTGTAGCGAATTGTTTTTTTTATAAATTTATCATTAAAATAAATGTCAATAACAACCACTTAAAAATTTTTTGTCATAAATTTATGTTCATTAATTAAAATTTTATTTTATCTTAATTTTGAGTTAGGTTCTTTTTTTTATGTTATGTTCTTATTATTAAACAATTGATTATGATCAAAATATAACATTGTAAATCTTTTGAAATGATGGATACTTTTTTTGTCATTAAAGAATAATTCACTAAAAAAAGTCATCTCTTATCAATTCAAATTTCAATTTTTAACTTAGATGAGAAGTTTATTTAGAAAAATTCACTTTCAATTTTAGGAATTATTGGTTAAATTACTTTATTAAACCATAGAGCTTTTAAATTGAATAACTCATATTACAAAACTCAATTATCAATAATGAAAGAATATGACCAAAACAAAAAAAAATCATGTTTAATTTATTTTAATCAATTAGCGGTATAAACTATTAACTTAAAAAATTGGTCAAAAAATTTATGGACTAAGAGAGGAAATGGTGATCGATGTTTTATGTTAGAGTGTAGTGCATAAAAAACAACAAAAAAATATTTGGAGATCAATAGAATAGATAGAAATAATCTAGTTAAGTATTTATTAAATTTGGGGACCAAAACGCAATACGAGGTTAAACTTAGTGACTAAAATGGGAAATTATGGAATTTTAGGAATTGAAAATGTGTTTTAACTGCAACAAAAAGTGAAACTGGGTGGAAATGTGAAAATTGTACATAGGCCCTCAAGACACAATCACCTTGTGAAAAGGGGATTAAATTTAAAAAAGAGTCAATCATGTCCATGAAAAAAAAGAAAGGTGGCACTGTTCATTAACAATACACCCGTTGTCTACACTATTCATTAAAAGTGAATAGTGTTGATATTTAGAAATATAGAGTAATATGTCATATGGAAAAATATAGGGCATAGAAGAGAAGAAATGAAATCTTAATGGACTTGAAAAGGGTTTTGACCATTACTTTAAAAATGTTAAAAAAAAAAAAGCCATACGCTAAATGATGAAAAAGTTATTTTTCAATGAATAATAAAACTTGTTCCATATTTATTAGTATTAGTAATAGCTGGTAATCAGCCTGCACTTTGTTGCGGGTCAATTAACAAAGATATTTTTCATATTAAATGTATTTACATTGGAAAAAAAATGTCAAAAGAGTTATGAATTCAAAATTAAGTCATAATTAATTTAAAGGATTTGAAAAAATTAAAACGTTTCAAAGTTATTGGTAACTAATTTGTTTTGGAATTTGAGCACAAAATGGGGTTTTAATTATAACTCATGCAAGTTCAAAGCCTAAAATGTAAAATCAAAAGTTTAGAACATTTTTGTGTTTGTTGGGATATAGTGAAAAAAAATGTGTGATTTCAAAGTTTGAGAACAAAAGAATATCATCATGGAAAAACAGTACCTATTTATGCAGTTTTATCATTTTTTATTTTGGACATCCTTTAGGTTAAGAAGAACAAATGAAATTGACAAAAAAAAAACTATTGCAAAAGCACTGTAGTTAATGTCGCTGGGAATTTAGTCAACATAATAATAAGGTCTTTGGTAGAAAAAAAATCAAGAAAAAACAAAACAAAACAAGACAAAACCAATGCAGAAAAACCTAAAAAAGAAAATGCTCAAGGGTTAAGGGAGGTCAAACACATTTCAGCCTATGTTTTGGAAGCCTATTGAATAAGTAAGCCCAATACAAAATTAAGGTTTCCCTGGCCCAAATTGTAATCCCCAAAGGCCAGATCCGCTAGTTTANNNNACTATCAAATTTATTAATTTAGTTAATACTAGATTGTGACCCGCACATTGCTATGGGACGACTGATGAAGATACAACTTTTCATACCCATTATATTTATAGGAAAAAAAATTAAAATAGGTATGAATTCCAAAATAAGATATGATCAATCCAAAAGAGCGCAAAAATTTAAATGATTGAAATGTGTTGATAATAAATTTAGTAAATAAAAAATATACGACATAAGATTAATGTAGTGAATTTGGGCTTCTAGGAGAAATCAGAATCTTAAGTGTCATTTATGAAAGTTAAGGGCCTAAAACGCAATAATTAAAAGTTTAGGAAAAAGTGGTAAAATGCCTACTTTAAAGGTCTAACTAGGGCTGTAAACGGGCCAGGCTAAGCCCCAGCCCGAAGGGCTCGAGCTCGGCCCGTGAGCCCCCTAGGCTCGAATTTACAATTATGACCTAAACATAAAAATTTAACACTTGATGCCTAATATGATAAAAACACAATCTCAAAGACTAAATTTGTATTTATTCCTAAAGGTTTGTCATAGTTAAAAAAAATCTAAATGGGCTTCTACAAGGCTTAAAGAATTATGGAAATTGGGTTTAGGTGAGGAAAATATATGAAGGCCCTATTAGGCTCGATAAGAATTAGGGCCAAGTATCACCTGACCCAGGCTCGGCTCGTTTAAGTATCGAGCCCGAAAATAGGCTCGAGCTCGAGCTCAAGCTTGAACTCAATCGAGTCGAGCTGAACTCGAGTTCGGGTAGCTCGATAAAAATCCTACCCGTTTACACCCTTAGGTCTAATGGCTAGAAGATATCAACACAAATACATAGAGGGCCAATTTTGTAATTTATCTTTTTTTAGAAAAAAAAAAAACTCAAAAAAGAACGGGGAAAAACAGACAAACACAAAACAAAAAAATAACTGCCCAAAAAGAAACAATTTCAAGCCGAAAAAAACCCAAATACAAAAAATATACATACAGGCAAAAAAAATAACCCAAATGCCCAAAAAAAAAATAGTGGAACTGTAGCAAAGGAACCGTCACATCACCCCTAGCGTTTTAGTTAATATAATAATTATTTTTTTAACTCCTTATTCCAATGAAGTGTGAGCGCAACAAAGTCTGAAATTATTATGTTGATATACGCAGAAGAAGGGGAGAAAGTTGCAGTTTATTTAAGATATATAAAGAGAATTAATGAGGCGAAGAGAAGTGGGCATCCTATGTGCAGATTTGAGAACATGAGGCAGACACAATATGGTGAAATTAAATGACATATGGCATGCACTCCATTTAATGGCTTCAAATGTTTTCCGTTTGAAAAATACTGTTATATTGCATTTATGTTTATAGGAGTTCACCTATTATTAACGTAACAAATTTAATTATAGTTTCCATTAATTAAGTTTCCTCGACGTATTCAATGTGGGAGGTAGTAGCAGGTGTAAATTGCATGATTAGACCGTAATCTTTAATTATTGATTTATTTTTAATCTCAACCTCTAACTTGAACGTTTCGATTCCTTAATTCTGTTTAAATGTTTTATTTTAAATTTTTAGGTGACGGAACTTGTTAGTTTAGAAGGAAAATGCTATGTCAGCATAGAATTGAAGGGAAAAATGCTAACCTTAACCACTAAAGATTTTTTCCTTCAACAAAGAATTCTTAAAGCATTGAAATCTAACAAAAAACTTCCTTCTTCATCTCCACCTCCTCTCGACCTCCCAGATTCAGACTTGTAGGAATCGAGAAATCACAATTCAAATGGTGCTTCGAATGAATTGATTGGTCCTTTGAACAAATCAATGAATAAATGGTTCTTTGAACAAATCAACTGATGCTTGAACGAATTAACAAATCAATTGATGCTTCGAATGATGGACCTCGAGATGACGATGGAGGTCGTGGCGGAGTGAAGCGCTTTGAATAGTGGTGATGGGCAGGCGCTGAGTGATGGCGCTTCGAACAATGGCAACGGTTGAAATTGCAAATCACCGGTTGATATCCACGGTTGAAATCACAAATCGTAACGGTTGAAATAGCCGGGCCACCGCGATTCGGAACGAGAGTGCGGATCTCCGATGGATGAACGATGACACTTTTTTGAATCAAACGATGGCGCTCTTCCAATGTCCATCCCCTCGATTCAATTCTCTGATGAAATCGTTGCCAAATCGTCCCAGACGCTCCGACTTATCTTCCTACTGCTGCCATCATCTTCCATCGCCATCGCGATTAGGTTTCGGTGAGTCAACAACACTACCATCACTCACCCAGTCATCCCCGACGAGTTTAGGATCATCGCCAAGTCGCTCGGAGTCACTTCTATTCTCTCATCAAGGATGCTTTGATTTCCTTCTATAGGTTGAGTCAACGA
>KK900358.1:89474-121084 GCA_000696445.1 Aquilaria agallochum | reverse complement strand
TGCTAAGTTTCCAAATTAGGAAACTTTTTATTTCCACTAATCCTCTTAACCCGGGACTTAATCATTTAGCCCTTTCCGGGTGTAACATAGATTGCTTTTTGCAGTAGGGGATACCTGATTTCGGCGCCATGCAGGGATTTGCTTATGTAAAATACTGGCCATTGCACCGCTCCTTCTTCCTTCACAAGAACAGAGCTTAGTGCTTTTTCAGCAACAGTGAGGTATAGCACAAGGGATTCTCCTTCTCGAGGTTGCCGAAGAGTGGGTAGCCGGGCCAGATAAACTTTGAGCTCTTCCCAGGCCTTTTGGCAATCCTCGTTCCAAGGATGGTCATTGTTTCCGAGGTTGCCATCATTTTTCACTGCCTTAGTGAGTACCTTAAAGAATGCTCGGCAGCAATCCCCATACCTGGAGATGAATCTGCTAAGGGATGTTACTCTCCCTGTAAGCCTTTGTACATCTTTTGTTGTTACAGAAGTTCAGAATTCAAGTAATGCTTTGACTTTTTCCAGGTCGGCATCGATACCCCTTTCTGATACCACAAACCCAAGGAACTTACCTAAACATACGCCGAAGATGCACTTTTTGGGATTGAGATGAATTCCGAATGCTCTAAGTTGGTGGAAAGTTTCCTCCAAATCGGCAATATGGCTGCCGGGCAACTTGCTTTTGACAATCATGTCATCAACGTAGACTTCCATGTTTCTCCCTATTTGGTCATTGAAGACCTTGTTCATCAGCCTCTAATACGTGGCTCCTGCATTTTTAAGCCCAAAGGGCATTCTGACATAACAGTACGTACCAACTTTGGTGATGAAGGTGGTTTTTTCCTCATCTTCAGGGTTCATCCTGACTTGATGATACCCACTAAAAGCATCGAGGAAGCTCAGGAGTCCGTATTCAGCGGTTGAGTCTACTAACTGATCTATCGATAGGAGGGGATACGAGTCTTTATGGCAAGCATCATTTACATTTTGGAAGTCGATGCACATTCGGAGTTTGTTGATCCCTTCTTTTGTGGTGATGACCACATTGCTTAGCCATTCGGGGTATTTAACTTCCCTGATTACGCCTGCATCTACCAAGTGCTGAACTTTGGTTTTGATGAAGTTGTTTTTGTGTGCCGAAAGGCTTCGCTTCTTTTGGCGGACAGGCTTTGCCTCTGGGCTCACTTTAAGGCTATGCTGTATTACGCGACAGTCTACCCCAGGCACGTCTCTTGGTGACTAAGCGAACAAATCTTTATTCATTAGTAGGAAAGATACAAGTTTTTCCTTGTCGCTTTTGACCAATTTTTTTCCTATTCGGGTACTTTAGCCTGGGACAAGCTCTATTTCTTTCATTCTTAGTTTCTCAGGATCTTCTGTTCGTTGTTCTTTTGACTTTTGTGTGGGCAGAGCCTTCGTTTCCGTAGTCTGCACACAGCTCGTCACTGGGGCTTTTCTCACCTTTAGGAACACTTTTCTCACCTCCCCTGGTCGATGAGGATCTTAGCATCTCCATCCTTGGTGGCGAAGGTGACAGTTAGGTATTTCACATTCGGGCGAATGTGGAGGTTTTCTTGCGTTTGCCTTCTAAGAATGGCATTATATGACAAAGGGACATCGATGACGATGAACCTTGTCATTATGGAGGTAAACAGCTCATTTTTGTTGTTTGCTAAAGTTCCCTTCGGCATTAGAGGAATATCTACCCACCCAAGGACGGGGAGTTCGGACGGCCCCACTCCAAAAATAGGAGATGTGACGGACTTGAGGTCGCTCCTTGATATCCCCAAGCTTGGTACTAGGTGTGAGAATAGGACGTCTGCGTTTGAGCCATCATCAAGCAATACACTCTTGACGTCCCAGCTTCCTATCCTTGCCATAATCAGCAATGGTTCATCATGAGGGAAAATGACAGTGGACCAATCCTTCCGAGCTAGCTTTTTCCATGGATTCCCATACTCCATCACCGAAATCTCTCTAGCCTTTCTTTTTCTTTCCGTCGACGGCAGCCCTGTTTTGATCATTTGTATTACTCCTGCCGGGGGCGGGGGACGCCTTTCTGGACATTGGTTCCGATGTCTGTCGGAGTCATACTCTTTGTCATCTCCCTTTCCCTCTTCTTCCCTCCTTCCCTTCTGGGAGGGAATCCGCAGGTAACGCCAGAGCTAACCTTTCTTTATTAGCGTCTCTATGTATTTCCTCAGCTGGAAGCAGTCCTCAGTATCATGCCCATGGTCCCAAAGGAATTGGCAGAAATGTTTCATGTTCTTCTTGTTGTCCGAGGTCATGGCCTTCGGTCATTGAATATGAGTTCCTTGCCTTTCCATCGCCATCAGGATGTTCGTCCTTGTGGTGTTCAGGGGAGTGAAGGCGATTGGCTTCCTTCCCTTAAACTTCCGAGCATGCCCCATTGTTTCAGTTGGGTAGCGAGTTTGCTAGCTTGGTCCCTCGGTGTGAACATGTTCAGGCCTCAGGGCTCCAATTCTCAGTTCTTCTGCAGTCAAGTGCTGCTCCACTCTCTGGTAAAATTCACCGAGTGTGTCGGGGGGATCCTTGGAGAATTCATAGAACAGTTGGGAGTCTCTCCAAAGTCCTCATGTCACGGCCAGGATTCATACCTCTGGCCTGAACTCTAGGACACATAGCGCTTCCCTGTTGAACCTTTCGACATAGTCGCGAATGGTTTCCCCATTTTTCTGCGCTAAGTCAAACATTTGGACTGGCATCTTCGCCGTTGGGTGGCTCCCGATGAACTGCTGTGTGAAGGCAGTGGTCAATTCTTGGAACTCCATGATGTTTACAGAAGCCAGTGAGTTGTACCATGCTATCGTCGGCCCAGCAAGGGTGACCTCAAAGCACTTGCACAGGGTAGCATCATCAGCACCGTGCAACACGATGCTGTGCTTGTACTTGGTCAGGTGAGCCTGGGGGTCAGTTCGGCCATCATAGGTCTCTAGCCGAGGTACCCAAAAATCACTCGGCATAGGTGCCTCGACCACTGCTCGGGTGAATGGTGATTCGTCTCCATTGAAAGACTCTGACAACCTAGCCCAAACGGACTTCCGAGCTACTTGCCTCGCCACTCTTCCTAGTCTCTTTAAAATTTTCTCCATGAGAAGGGTGGCACTGGGCTCTTCTTCCTGCTGCTTATAGGCCTCTGAGAACGGAAACTGACGTCTCCTTTATGGGGAATGACTTCGGCGCCGGGGAGATGGTGACTTTGCCTCAGGTAAGGAATTCCTTTGGCGAGGGGCCTTGGGTTGCTTTGGCCCCGCTTCTCCCATAGGTCGCTCCCCGAGGGGCATGTTTTCCGTTGAGGATTCATTGCGTTGATCCCCACTTCCCGACCTCTGATGAGTTGATTGGGGGCTCTTCTCACACTGGGGTACTGGTGAAGAGGGCCTCCATCCTGGGGTTGGCTTTGGCCACCTTTGCTCTAACTCCTGTGTCATTTTGGCCGTAATGGAACATTGGAATTCATGTAGGAAGCCCATAGTAATAGTCAGAGGATGTTCACCCTCAGGCAAGGAAGTCCCTGCTACAGTTGGTTTGGTTGCCGGTTGAGCCTCTGGCTCGGACTGGGACTTCGGAAGTCTTTTCTCCTTAGAACACCGAGTTTCAACGACGGCGACCTGTGGGTGGGTTCCCACAGATGACGCCAAATGATGCCCTGCAGCATCTTTGCTATGTGACATGGTGCTACCGGGAGGGACTTCCATCGAGGGAGAATGCCTAAAGTGTATGTTTCCCAAGAGAATTTGCCTAAAACACTCAGAAAACAGGGTTTAGGAGGTCCTCAGAGTCTTTTCCTGGGGAGGAGCCTCCGACGCCCAAGTTAGCTCTTTGGAGGCGGAGAGAAGTATTAAGGGTCAGAAGTTCTAGCCTATTATCTCTTTTCGTGAGAGTCCGAAAGAAAAATCCCCTGGTGATGGCATTTCCTAGGTATATATCGGAGGGTGTGGTCCACTCAAATTGTGACACTTGTTCAATCAGATGTAATTTGTACCTTCTGAGCATGGGGGCCTCTTGCCGCTTGTAGGCTCCCCGGGCCACGGGCTGGGACAGTTGTAGTCCTACATGACAGGACGTGGACTGTCCCGGCGTGTCAGAGTGCAAGTGAGGGCGGTGTGTAGCATGTGCGGGTGACATGTCAGAGGATCCTTAAATGCTTCTGTCGTACCCCCGAGGTCCCCTTATTGGAGAACGTCCTTCGAAGCGATGACCTTTCTTCTGGGGTCATGCTAGTAGTTCGGGGGATTCCCTAGCGCTGAAGTTCCCCATTCGGGGGGGTTTCCCTGCCAACAGTGGTGGGTCCTTCTCCCCAAAGGTAGTTTGGCTTCCTGAGGGAGGCGATGCGCTATCTTTCAGAGGTCGGAGCTGTCATCCTCAGAGGTGCTGGCTAGCCACCGAGGTCATATGCTCAAGGTGCCAGACTTCATCCTTTCCGAGATCTCCATAGGCACTCCTTGTGAGTAACACTCGACTTACCGAATGCAGTACTTCGGCTATCAGAATCTTTAGCAGGTAAAGAAGTGATTATGTGAATTCTTACCTCAAACACAAAATTGAGATCACACTTGCGAAGTAAGGTTGGCAAGCACAATGACCTTCACTTAGGCATCAATATCACTTGACCATGTAAAATTTCCAAGAACAACCAAGTGAATCATGAATCTTTACCTCAAATGCAGCTTGAATGTCTGGGCCTCCCCTTGCAACTTCAAAATCCAAGCTTTAACTTGAGCTTCTAAGTCACCTATTGCCGAAAATTAGCAACCAAGCTTGATTATGTCTTCAAGCTTCAATTTCCTTTCAAAATGGCATGGAATCGGCAGCCAAGCACCATTAGCTCCCAAGAACACCAAGGACTCGGCTAGAGCCCAAAGCTAATGCCTCCCTTGACTACAATGATGGCCATTTGATTTAGTGGAAACATGCAAGTTCTGGATTATGGCCACATGGCTTAAAAATGGTCCAAAGTTTTTCTCGGCCTCACACTAATTTGCATGGTGAGATTAAACCGTGAGAACTTCATAGTCTCACTTAAATCACTCGATTAAGAGTGCAAATAAGTCCCCAGGTTTTGTTCTCGGCAATTAACAACATAGTTACTTCATATGTACACTTTGACCCCGAAACTTCTCGGTTTTGCATCCACATCACTTCTCATGATTTCATTTAGGTCCTTCACGTTTATTTTCTCACATTAAGCTTCATGGCCATTTCCCTTTGTACATTTGAGACCCAAAAGTTCTCAAATTAACACATGCACTATTATTCAGATCCTCAAACAAGTCCTTCATGTTTTCATGGAATTTCTTTTATTTTCTTGGTCTAGGCCAAGCATTATGGATTGAACCTAACAATTCCTCCCTCCTTAAAGAATTTGGTCCCCGAAATTCTTCACTAACCTAGAATATTCATGAGGGTAATTCTTGGCAATCTCCTATTCTACTTCCCAGGTTGCCTCTTCAAGAGTGTGGTTACTACACTCAACTTTAATCATAGAGATCCACTTGCTTTTCAGTTTCCTTGTATCTTTAGCTAAGAACTGAATTGGTACTTCCTCATAAGAAAGATTTGGTGCCACAGATACACTAGTAGGAACCTCTATTTCCTTGGAACTTGGAAGATATTTCTTGAGTAAGCTTACATGGAATACATCATATATGTTACCAAGCTCTTGTGGCAAATCCAACTGATAAGCCACATTTCCAACTTTGGCTAGTATTTGATATGGCCCTATGTATCTAGGTGCCAGCTTTCCCTTCTTCCCAAATCTTATAACTCCTTTCACGGGAAAAACCTTGAGCCATACCTAGTCTTCTTCCTGGAATTCTAGGTCTTTTTTCCTTTTCAAGTTGGCATAGGCTTGCCGCCTATCATTTGCAGTCTTGATCCTAGCTTGGATCAGTTTTATTTTCTCTGTAGTCTCCTTAATAATGTCTGGCCCCAACTCCAACTTGTCCTCTGGCTGATGCCAACAATGAGGAGTAATACATCTTCTGCCATACAAGGCTTCATAAGGAGCCATTCCCATCATTGAATGATAGCCATTATTATAGGAGAATTCTACTAGTGGAAGATGTACATTGCACTCACCCTGGAAGTCTATTACACAACATCTCAGTATATCTTCCAGAGTCTCTATTGTTCTTTCAGTCTGTCCATCCGTCTGTGGATAGTAAGCAGAACAAAACTTGAGCTTAGTGCCCAATGCTTGATGTAAGGACTTCCAAAACCTAGAAACAAACCTAGGATCCCTACCTGACACTATGTCATCAGGTAGTCCATGCAATCTCACTATCTCTCTTACATAGAGTTATGCTAGTTTGTCTAAAGAATCAGTAAGATTCATGCGAAGGAAGTGAGCTACCTTGGTCAGTTTATCTACAATGAACCATATGGCATTATGCTTCCTTCTATTTAGTGGCATTCCCACCACAAAATCCATTGATATGGATCCCCATTTTCTCTCAGGTATGGGCTAGCTTTGCACCTTCCCTCCTGGTTTCTGGTGCTCCACCTTTACTAATTGGCACACTTCACAACTAGCCACATGGATAATAATATCCTTCTTCATGTATGGCCACCAAAAATATACTCTAAGAGTGTGATACATCTTCGTGGCCCCTGGAAACATGCTCAACTTACTAGAGTGAGCCTTTTCCGTAATTTGAATCCTCAGGTTGTCCTTTCCAAGCACATATAACCTATTCTGGAAGTATAGCATCCCTTGTTTAAGAGAGAAACCTTGGTACAGTTCTCCCTTTTTCTATCTAGATATTAGTCCCATATTCTCATCACCAGCCTGAGCTTCCCTGATAAGCTCATTCCATTCTGGTGTAATGGTGAGTACATTCAGTTGCTCACTCTCCTCCTTTAACCATTGACTTGCCAAGCAAGTAAGACTTAGGCTCTCAGCCCTATGGTCAGTTTTACCACCCTTGAGCACTCCAGTACAGTTCCTGCTCAGGGCATCAGCCATTACATTGGCTTTCCCAGCTACGTATTCAATTACACAGTCAAAGTCATTCAAATACTCTAACCACCTTCTTTGTCTCATATTCAAATCCTTCTGGGTGAATAAATACTTGAGACTTTTGTGGTCTGTAAAAACTTGGAATTTATTACCAAGTAGATAGTGTCTCCACTGCTTAAGAGCAAAGACCACTGCTGCTAATTCCAGGTCATGTACAGGATACTTCTTGTCATGTGGTCTTAGTTGTCTAGACCCAAAAGCAATTGCTTGCTTCTTCTGCATTAGGACACATCCTAGTCCTACATGAGATGCATCAGTGTACACTTCATAATCCTTTTCAAGAGCTGGAAAAATCAATACAGGAGCTGTTGTCAGTCTCCTTTTATGTTCCTGGACACTCTATACATTTAGGTTCCCAAACAAATTTCTAGTTCTTTCTAATCAATTGGGTCATGGGTGCTGCTATCACAGAGAATTTTGGTACAAATTTTCTGTAATAGCCAGCCAATCCCAAGAAACTCCAGACTTCGCTCACATTTTGGGGTTGCTTCCAATCCAAGATTAACCTTACCTTTTGAGGATCCAGAGCCAAACCTTGATCACTTATTACATGTCCCAAAAACCCAATTTCTTGAGTGCAAAACTTGCATTTACTTAGTTTCCCATAAAGCTTGTTTTCTTGGAGCAAGCCAAGCACTATTCTCAGGTGTTCTCTATAAGTTTCCTCATCTTTTGAGTACACCAAAATATCATCAATGAATACTACCACAAAGTGGTCTAGGTGTGCTCTGAACACCATTTGCATTAGGTCCATAAAGAATGCACGTGCATTAGTAACCCAAATAGCATTACTGTATACTCAAAGTGTCTACACCTAGTTTGGAAAGCAGTCTAAGGTATGTCTTCTTCCCTAACCCTTAACTGGAAATATGCAGACCTCAAATCTATTTTGGAGAACACTTTTGCTCCCTTCAACTGATCAAATAGATCTTTTATTATTGGGAGGGGGTATTTGTTCTTTATGGTTAATGCATTCAGTTTCCTGTAGTCTATACAGAGTCTAAGGGTTCCATCCTTGTTCTTTACAAACAACACAGATGCCCCCCCAAGGAGACACACTAGGTCTGATGAACCCTTTCTCCAGTCGTTCATCTAACTGCTTCCTCAGCTCTACCATTCAGGTAGTGCCATCCTATATGGAGCAGTGAATACTGGTGCTGCTCCTGGTACCAGCTTAATTTCAAACTCCACCTCCCTCAAGGGTGGTAATCCAAGTAGGTCTATAGGCAAGACCTCTGGAAAATCCTGAACTATAGGTATCTACCTAAGTTCATTAGCTACTTCCTGGTCATTCAATTCCAGGCATTCATAGTCACTTTCTAGAGCCATTTGTTTAATACCTCAATTTGACAATCCATAGCTAACTCTAGTGACTTATCTAAATTATATGGTGTACATACAGGTATAATTAGTTGTCTATTATGACAATCAATTACCACTTTATTCTCTCCTAGCCAATTCATGCCTAGAATCACATCATAATCATATGTGCCTAGCACTATGAGGTCTGCTCTCAGTTTCAGCTTGTATATCAAGATTTCACAGTTTTCATCCATATGGTATGCGAATAAAACTTCATTGCCAGTAGTTTTAACCAAGTACGTGCTTGTTGTGTACTTTACTTCTAGATTCATGGTCTTAACCAACCTATTAGAAAACACAGACAATGAAGCTCCAGTATCAAGCAATTCATACACCAATTGGCCATTAAGGTAAATTGTACGTTTAACAGCTCTCCTGCTAGTCCTTTGGTGACTAGTCTCTCTGTCTCCAGTAACCTCAACCTTAGGTGGATTTTGAACCTTCCTAGAATTCTCCAGCTGAAACACCCTACTAGGGGGTGCATTACGCCTTCTTTGCTCTTAAGAGGGCCTTTGTTCCTGCCTCCCTCACAGATTGGGTACATTGGTCCTCAGTTGGGGCATAGGAATCTGCTGCCCACCTTGCCCTCTAGGATTAATCCTTACCAATAATTTCCTCTCATCTCCTCTCTTTGGGCAATCTCTTACCCAATGATATGGCTTATTGCCATGGAATTTCCCATAAGTATGGCATTGTGGACCATATTGCTGTGGCCCCTTCTCTCTCTTGCTTCCTTCTCTCTTGCTTGCTATGGCCTCTACTTCTTCTCTGGGTCTCTTTTGTGTCCCTTTTTGTGAGCCACTTCCACTACCAGGTCCATTCTTGGCTTGTTCCTTGAACTCCTGTTCCAGTGCAATGGCACTATGCATCACAGAGTAGTAGTCTCTGGCTTCTACTACTCTAAGGATTTGTCTTAGCTCAGGCCTCAAGCCTCTCAAATACCTCTTGGTTCTCAATTCTTCTTGCCCCTTATACTATGCGGCATATCTGATCAAACTGCTGAATCTTTGTTCATATTACAGAACGGTGAGATCCCCTTACTCTAGCTGATCAAACTCCACTTGCTTCTGATCTTTCTGAGCCTCACTTACATACTGTTGGTGGAAGACCTGAGGAAAGTCTACCTACCTCATGGACCTCCTTCTAGCTGGTGATCTCATCCGATTTCTTTCCTGGTATGTCCTCTGCACTGCCATCCACTGAAGGTAGCTAGATGTACTTTCTGAGTGGACGATACATCCATTCTCTCAAAAATATTCTCTACCTGATGCACCCAAAACTCTGCTGCATTAGGGTCACAGCCACCCTTGAATACTGGAGGTTTTAGTGCCAGGAACCCCTCCAGTTGGCCCTCCTTAAGTCCACCCCTTCTGGACCTCTCTTAATTTACTTCTGTACTTCTAGTTCTATCTCTGGAGGTTTCCCCTATCGTGGTACTCTCTGTAGGAGGCTCAGTCCTCCTTGAGTAAATATAAGCATCCAGCTTTTCAATGTCTGGACTCTTTTCATCCTTTTCCTCTGTCCTGGGTTCTTGTCTAACCTCTGATCTCAACCTTCTGGCCTTGGGATGTCTTCTCTCTTCATCACCTTCTTCTTCTTCCTGATTGCCTCCATTATTACTATGCTAATCATGATCCACTAGCTCTTTTCCAGGTCTTCTCCTTCCTCTTCTGCCATCTGCTTCAAAGTTCTCTCTACTACCATCTATTCTGGGTTTTCCTGTATTGGAGGTTGGCCTCTAGCCAAGAATCTCATTTCTTTTACAATCTATGCCATAGTAGCCTGTAGTGACTCCATCACCATCTCCACCCTGTCTAACCTATCCCTGCTGGGTCCAGGTATTTTGAACCTGGCATTTGGCTCTTTGGCCAAATTATGCTCAATGGCACATGCCTATATCTCAGGCACCTCTGTACGTATGCCATCTCTAGGATAGGCTGTTTTATCCTATGTTTGCGTCAGGGATTCTCTTTCCCTGCCTCTTTTTCTCATCCTGCACTTTAAGATGCAGCTATTCACAGATATCTAATAACACAAGTATTATATCATCCTATGCGGGAACAAGTCTAGTCTAATATCTTCTCTATATTAGAAGCTCCTAACATTAAGCTCTGATACCAAACAAACCCTGTCACACCCCACATAGGCCCCAGCCTGTGCACTCTTAGTGCCACTCACCATTTTTACCCAAGAGTTATTTAAACACTTTTATGTTCAGGTATTATTAACTACCTTTTATTTCGGCCATTGTTTATTAGGTAGTTTTTTAAGTCTTAATTTCTTAAGCTAAGGGCCTGGGAGGTGCCCTATGAGGCTTATGAGTTGATTAGAACAATTACTTGCAGCTTAAGTAAGGCCCAACCACTAACTTGCAACACAAGGCAAGGCTGTAAATCAGTGACTTGCAATACAAGCAAGGCATACACTTAGTCTTTTAAGTGTCTAGGATGTGTGCTCATCAAGTGTGCTACTCCAATGCATGTCAACAAAGAAGCCCATCTTATCAAGTTTTGGAAATCAATTTTCATGTTCATGGACATTTGGTCAAGTAAAGAACACAAGAGGTTCCATACATCAAGACACATCCTTCCATATCACATAGCATAACTTGGCGTTCAAGCATCCAAAATACTTACACAAAACCATAATTCATCAGAGGCCAATATACACAAAAGTAGCCTACATACAAGTACTATTAACTTGGCAACATACCAAGAGTACCCATTGTCCAAAATTAGCCAAAGTTATGCATTACATTCAAGTTTACCTATAGTACCTGAGAAGGATCTTACAGACTATATACATGACCATAGTCTGAAGTACTAAACCTATGAACAAGTTCATAGTCATAAAGGCAAACCACCAAACTAAAGCCCAAGAACACACATCCAACTCCTCTGCTAGACAAGTCCCACAATCTATTCAAAGCCTGCAAAACTTGTACCATAAGTTTTGGGCATAAACCATAAACATAAGACTTGCAAGTACAACTCAAATAAGCCAAGTCTCGGTTGGCAGACATACCTCAAGCAATATATGAACTACTTGATTCACAAGCAAGCAAACCGAGCACTAATCACTGAAGCTCTAAACCCTTGCCTGAAACACAAATATAATGGGATTCCTCGGCTAATGCTTGAACTTCCAAGTTCAACTTGAACCTCCAAACCGAGATTGCCTAACATCATTTTCCCATTCATTAGCCATCAAAATTTACTTGCTCATGGAATTTGATGCCCTGCAGCATCTTCGCTGTGTGACATGGTGCTGCCGGGAGGCTCTAGAGAGGGAGAACACCTAAAGTGTATGTTTCCCAGGAGAATCTGCTTGAAACAATCAAGAAATAGGGGTTAGGAGGTCCCTGGAGTCTTTTTCTGGAGAGGAGCCTCCGACGCCCAAGTTAGCTCTTTGGAGGTGGAGAGAAGTATTAAGGGTCAGAAGTTCTAGCCTGTTATCTCTTTTTGTGAGAGTCCGAAAGAAAAATGCCCTGGGGATGCCATTTCCTGCTTATATATAGGAGGGTGTGGCCCGCTCAGATCGTGACAGGTGTTCGGTCGAATGTAATTTGTACCTTCTGAGCGTGGGGGCCTTCTGCCGCTTGTAGGCTCCTCGGGCCACGGGCTGGGGTAGTCATAGTCCTACATGACAGGACGTGGACTATCCCGGCGTGTCAGAGCGCGTGTGAGGCCGGCATGTAGCGTGTGCGGGTAACATGTCAGAGGCTCTTTAAATGCTTCTGCCATACCCCTGAGGTCCCCTTACTCGAGGACGTCCGTCGGAGCAAGGACCTTTCTTCTGGGGTCGTGCTGGTAGTTCGGGGGATTCCCTAGCGCTGAAGTTTCCTGTTCAGGGGTGTTTCCCTGCCAAGAGTGGCGGGTCCTTCTCCCCAAAAGTAGTTCGGCTTCCCGATGGGGGCGATTTGCTATCTTTCTGAGGTCGGAGCTATCATCCTTAGAGGTGCTGGCTGGCCACCGAAGTCATATGCTCAAGGCGCCAAACTTCATCTTTTCTGAGGTCTCCACAGGCACTCCTTGTGAATAACACTCGACTTACCAAATGCAGTACTTCGGCTATCACATGCCCCCCGTCAGGAAGCCTAAGTGGGACTTTAGCTTGCAGACTTTTTGTGAGCGCTTCTTAGGACTCGGAATCGTGACATTCTCAGAAAAGGCACTTCGCTGTCCGAAGGCCTACCCTATTCAGCCAGGCATCACTGTCTGCCCTTTGATGTCTTTGAGGTACCCTATCTCTTTACTTTTTCAGCTGTCCGGTGAACCGTCGTGTCTCGTAACCAGGCGTGTCATTCTGGAGCGATGTGCCCGGATTTTCAGGGTGTCAGAAAGTGTGGCCTAGTTTGCCGCACTGGTTGACACGTGGCAGACACAGATTGGGGGATGGTCACATCGGTTAGACCAGTCGCCTCTTTTCACGTGTGAGGAGCAGTTATGGCATCGGTTCGCCTTCGTGAGGCAATTATGACATCGATTCGGTTACCCTTCCTCGGTCTATATAAACCTTTCTCCGTCATAATCTTTTCTTGCTTTCTCTTTGCTCTCATTTTGGTCTCGTTTGTTTTCATCCTCTCTCCTCTTTACTTGCGGCGGTGTTCACTGTGGAGCGATTTCCGGCCACCATTCATGACGGCGTATTCAAACCTTGATTTTGGCAAAACTTTTGGAGGGTTTTGATTTTCAAAGTTTCTTCGGTTTTCTTACTTTTTCTAGCTTCCCGAAGTCGCTTTTCCTTTCTCCGAGGTCTCTTTTTAGCCAACCATGTCTTCGGCTGTTCCTGAGAGCTGGCAACATCTTATGTCTCACCCTTGTTGCTCCACTTCTGAGAAATTAGAGAAGTGGACAACCAAAATTTTCCTTCCCTCCTATGCCACTTTAGCTTTATGAACCGGGACGATGAGGTTACTATTTTTTGAGCCTAATTGAAGGCCGGACTTCAGTTTCCCCCCATGAAGATGATTTGTGACTTTTGCCAATTTCATGGCATAGCCGTGAATCAGCTTCCTCCCAACTCATACTGCAATTTCAACGCCTTTTTCTGCATGTGCGGGGTCGTCGGGGTAGAACCCCATTTTATCCTGTTCATGCAGTACTACAAGCTCTATCTGGTCCTGAAGGGTGGCTTTCATTTCATGCTACCTCGAGGATCTGGGAGCAAAAAATTCATGTTCCCCTTCGCTACCAAAGATAGATGGCAAAGGTGGCCAAGGAGGTTCTTCTTCCTAAAGGTGGCGGACGCCTGGTCGCATGTTCCGACAAAGTGAGCTCAGGGAAAGCTGGAGACAGATGTCATGGATCCCAAGAAGTTGCTAACTCCCGAGTTGGCGGCGAGGTTTGTGGACTTCGATAGACTTATCAATGTTGTCGCTGACTGGGATGTCGAGGTGTTAGGTTTCGGGAGCCAAACAGCGCAGCGGAATTTAACCGAAACCCTCCAGGATCCAAGTGAAACGGGGTAAACCGGGTGTTCAAAAATTTTCATACCTAATTTTCAATTCAGATCTCTTACTCAACTGTAGAGTTGAATCACCAAACCTGAACAGTTGACGTGTTCAAGCTCTCTATGGTATCCACACGAGCCTCTCGGGATCACCACGCTTCCACCACATCCCGGTAGATGGGTTTCTCTTGCGCTCGCAGTGCTAGCTTGCGTCCTCCAAGGAATTGCAAGAGAAGAGTGCAGCTGTCCTTTTTGGAGGCTAGGGTAAGGAGACCTTCGAATTTCTCACTTAAAAGTTGTATTTATAGTGAGACTCAACTTCCAGGCCTAATAGGTTTCAAAGCCCTAATCCAATTAGGATTTAATTTCGGGCTTAATAATGGCTCAACTTTTGGGCCCATTATTAATACGAAATTAAAGTGAAACCATAACCCAAATAATTAGCCCATGCACTCTAATGATCCAAAATGCTCTATGTGTGCGACCCAATAGGCTCTTATCACGTTGGCAATGATCATAAATCACATTTATGATCATAAGCAATGAGCGGTGTCTAGCAACACATCATTGCTACCCAAGTGACAAGATTGTCGATGATTCGACTATACCTTTATGATCATCACCGATATATGCCATTGTCCCTTTGTCCAAGATATCAAGACTAAGCACGAGACATGGAATGTGTCACTCTCGTATAGCCCAATCTTTGGTTTCTTGATTACCGAGTAGACTAACTTAAACTGATGACATTGATATCGCATATCAACTCATCCGAGCATGGCCATGCATTTTCTAAGTCTCACTCTATCAAGGGGCCCGAAGATATCGCTCCCGTTACATAGGAGGGAAAAATCCCATCTTGATCATACAAATCCCTCCGCATGATATGTGACATACCCAATGACCTCCTTCAAGTTCACTCAGTTACGAGCAACAAAGGAAAGTATCAAAGTATGTGACTCACATGTAGGGAACCTTGATGATCTTAGGTCGAAGGACTACATATACCCTGATCACTATGGGAATCACTTATGACACTCATATAACGATCCATGTAGTGTTCTCATGGTGGGTCAATCCAGTACACGAGTTCTCCAACTTGTACCTATATGTAGACTACATATCTCATATTAGACTCCACATATGCTAATCGTTATGTATTATTGCAACCCGCTCCACAATAATACTAGACCAGGGACTTTTAAGAATATCATTATTCTAGGGTACAATTATGTTTGTTAAGTTACACAGGAACAAAATAAC
This sequence comes from Aquilaria agallochum, assembly GCA_000696445.1. NCBI lineage: Eukaryota > Viridiplantae > Streptophyta > Magnoliopsida > Malvales > Thymelaeaceae > Aquilaria > Aquilaria agallochum. The sequence goes on along the minus strand of KK900358.1, from coordinate 105,979 downwards.
AAACATAATTGCTGGATTAATGCCTTAATAAAATATCATGACTCAATGTGCAAAAATACAATCATCTCATGATTGGCTTTTGGGCACAACACTAACACGAGGTCCCTCCATGCTACCTCTACCCCTTCCCTATCATGTGGAAGCTCATGATCGAGGAGGTCCTTGGGAGTTGGGGGTAGTTAAGGAGAATAAGACGGATCTCGACAAGCCAGCTCCTGCAATTGAGGGGAAGGAGTCCTGGCTAGTGAAGCTTCTTCGGGGGGAGCTCATTTACGAAGCCTTTTTCGAAAGTAAGTTTGCTTTCAAAATTTTTAGTATAAGTACCTGTGTGCACTCACACAGATGTTTTCCTTCTTTTTTAGAGATGGGCAACGAGTCTGCTGCCTACTATAAGTCCCTCTTCCTCGGTGAGGCTGAGAAGGGGGAGCAAACGAAGAAGGGCATCTTGAAGAGGCACAAGACTACTGGGAGCGGACCATCTTCAGCCAAGAAGGTGAAGAAGGACACCCTTCTTCCATCCCCAGAGGATGTGGCGGAGGTCGGTCGTGACATTGCAACTTCCACCAAGCCTGAAACTCCTACCGAGCCTGAAACAACCGCTGAGGTTCCTGCCGGGCTGGTTACCGTTGCTGCTTCTCTAAGTCCCGCCACATCGGCGGATCTTTTGGGCTCTTTGGTAGGGGCCCCCTCTACTGAGGAGTTGGAAAAACGCCGAAGGGACAAAGGCAAACATGTCCCTACCGATGTGGAGGAGATCCAGGACTCCGACGATGACGTTGCTGAGGTTGCGCTAGGTTTGTCTCTTATCCACTTTTTAGTACTCGCAATCTTATAGATTTCATAGGCAAGGAGTTTTGTCTAACGAGACGTATGCTTCTTTTTTTGCAGAGGAACTAGCACCCTTAGCTTGGATGGTTGAACATGCCCGAAGGCGGGCTCTTCGGGATTTCCACGTCCCGAAGGACAAGGTTCCAAGGGAGCCGTTCTGGTCTTTCACAGAGGACATGAATTTGTTCTCCGAGGATTGCCGGGAAATTACTCCGAGGAGAGTGCTCACTCAGGCTTCCTTTAAGGCAGTTGCCGAAGAGTGCGCCACTGAGGATGCCCTTGCCGCCAACGTGTCCGAGCATGCTGCCCAGCTAGTTCTTTAGGCCTTTTCATTTTCCCTCCCACTTTTTTGTCTAAGTGTTTTGGCTTTCCTTGTGTAAATTTGATTTAGTACCTTTTTTTTTTTTTCACAGCTTCTGGGGTATAGTGGATATCTCCGAGCTTGGGTAGCAAAGCAATCTTTGGTCTGAGCTTGGGCCGAAGATAAGTTGGAGAAGGCCAGGGTGTTCTGTGCTAGCTCGATCGTAAAAAATGTTGAGTTAAGCAGGATACCCAAGGAGGAGGTTGCCAAGCTTCGGGAGGAATTCTTGAAGGGCCAAAAGGAGCTCTTGAAGGATTTCTCCAAGAAAATGTCTGACCTTGGCGAGAAGGTTGTGAGCTTGACCTCGGCCAACGAGGCCATTCGGAAGGAGAAAGAAGAAGCTGCTCTCCTGATGAAGGCCCTTGCTGACAACGCCGAACTTCAAGCCAAGGTCGACTCGCTAAAGAAGGGTTCAAATAAGAAGAAGAAGACAAAGGAGCTGGAGAAGGAGGTTGCAAATCTCTAGAACGAGGTTAATGACTTGGACGTCAATAAAGACAAGGTCGTTCAGGCGACCAAGGTTGCCTTTGAGGACGGCTTCTGCCTAGCTCATCACCAAGTTCTAAAGAAAAATCCGGACCTCGACCTTTCCTTCTTGGCTGCCCTGTATATTCCCGAGAGGCCTCGATGGACTTGGCCAAAAATCAAGCTCCTTAACCTTCCATTTTCCCCTCCTTCTGCACCGAAGGCGGCAGCCAAAGACACAGGAACCGGAGCTTCCCATGACGCCGGGGTCCCTTAGATATTCTAGGGCCTTTGCCTTCTTCTTTTTCCTTGTATTTTTCTTCTTGTAACCTTCTCCTTGTACCAAGACCTTCTTCAAAACATTTTCCTTCGTAATTTGGTTAAGTCTTTTGAGCAATTTTTTGTTTCCCAATTGTCCTGACCACTTTCGGTCAGGGGACTTCGGTAAGGTACACTTTGCTCATTTTATCGGCCAACCTTCATGTTGTTGGCGAAGTTCCTTTAGGAAAATTTTAGCCTGCCCTCGTCGGCCGTACTCGATAGACTTCACCTTTTTTGGGCATATTACCCAATCAACTTCGGAAGGAAAACGTGACTTTCGGGAGTGCGTGTTTCAGCTTTGTTCGGCGAGTTCTCTCAGATAGGGGAAAACTTCTGTACTTAGAAAAAAATTTCTAACTTGTACAATTTCTCATCTAAAATTCTTAGTATAGAATTTCTTTATGGCATTCGAGTGCCACGTATTTTTTAGTTCTCCCCCTTCGGTGTCGCCAAGTTTGTATACTCCCTTTCGGACCTCGTCTAGGGCCAAGTAAGGCCCTTTCCAGTTCGGCTGAAGTACCCCATGGGACGGTTTTCGGGGTTCAAACTTGGCCTTTCAGAGGACAAGGTCTTCTTTCCTTATTCTTTTTGGCCTAACATACAGGTTTGCACTTATGGCTACCCTTTGCTGAAAGGCCTTTCTTCCGAGCTCAGCCACTTCTCTGTGTTCGTCAACTAGGTCGAACTTAGTTCTCAACCCGAGGTCGTTTCCTCTTTCGTTGAACACTTGTATTCTAACTAATGGCCATACTACCTCAATAGGGAAAATGGCCTCTATGCCAAAGACGAGCAAAAAAGGTGTCTCACCTGTGGCCCTTCGGGGTGTCATCCGATAGCTCCATAACACACTTGGAAGTTCTCCTGGCCATTTTCCCTTTGCTTCCCCCAATCTTTTTTTCAGACCATCTTTTATGGTTCTGTTGGATACCTCTACTTGTCCGTTGCTCTGGGGATGAGCTACCGGGGTGAAGTACATTTTTATTCCGAGGTTGTCGATGAATTCCTGGAACCCTTTGTCAATAAACTGGGAACCATTGTCGACAACTATCACCCTCGGTATGCCAAATCTGCATATGATGCTTTTCCAAACAAATTTTTGTATATCCTTTGCCGAAATAGCTGCTAGGGGCTCTGCCTCCACCCATTTGGAGAAGTAGTCTACTGTAACCACGTAGAATTTCACTCCCCCGGGTGCTGTTGGGAGTGGCCCGATGAGGTCAATGCCCCACACTGTAAAGGGACAAGGGTAGTGAGCCGAGGTTATTAATTTCGAGGGTAACCTTTGAACGTTGGTGTGTCTCTGGCAACTATCACATTTTGGACAAACTGTCTTGCATCCTTTCTTAATGTGGGCCAAAAATACCCTTGGTGGAGTATTACTTCTGCCAAAGCATCAGTCCTGATGTGGGCACCACAAATTCCCTCATGGACTTCCTTGAGAATTACCTGAGTGTCCTTTTTGCTAACACACCGTTGCAATGGACTTGCATATCCCTGTCGGTATAGTTCTTCCCCTATTAAGAAATATCATCCGGAACGTCTTCGCAGTTTTGCCGCTTTGTGAGGGTCATCAGGAAGCTCCGAGGTTGTAAGGTACCTCTTTATAGGATTTTCCCATCCTTCTTCAGAGGCTGTTATGCTCATTACTGCAATGCTCGGGTGGCTTAGTACTTCGGTGAATCTTTTTGATTTGGCTAGACTGTCTCCTTCGGCATTGTTTCGTCGAGGTACATTTTTTATATGTACTGTGTCGAACTCCTAGATGAGCTTTGATACGAGCTCATGGTATTTTGCCAAAGTTGGATCTTTTGCAGTGTAATCCTCTGCCATCTGTCGGACCACTAGCTGAGAATTGCTGTGGGCCTTTAGGTTTCTCACACCAATCTTTCTAGCAAGGCGCAATCCTGCTATGAGGGCCTCGTACTATGCCACATTGTTGGCGACATTAAACCCTAACTTGATGGCCTTCGTTACTTCTATGCCTTCGGGGTCACGAATGACTACCCTAGCCCCTTGGTGTCCAGATTCGAAGTCCCCCTCTACAAACAGAGTCCACTCTGGCTCATTTTTGCCGAGGTCTGATTGATCATCTTCGGCAAAAGGCACTTCGGCCATGAAGTCTACCAGAGCTTGGGCTTTTATTGGTTTCCCTGGTTCATAAGTAATGTCATACTCACCAAGCTCTATGCACCACTTGGAAAGCCTTCCTGAATGGTCTACCCTATTCATGACATCCTGAAGAGGTAGGTTGCTTCGGATAATGATGGGGTGAGCCTGGAAATATGGATGCAGTCTCCTGCTTGCTAGTACCAGGGTATAGATTGCTTTTTGCAGTAGGGGATACCTGATTTCGGCGCCATGCAGGGATTTGCTTATGTAAAATACTGGCCATTGCACCACTCCTTCTTCCTTCACAAGAACTGAGCTTAGTGCTTTTTCAGCAACAACAAGGTATAGCACAAGGGATTCTCCTTCTCGAGGTTGCCGAAGAGTGGCTAGCCGGGCCAGATAAACTTTGAGCTCTTCCCAGGCTTTTGGCAATCCTCGTTACAAGGATGGTCATTGTTTCCGAGGTTGCCATCATTTTTCGCTGCCTTAGTGAGTACCTTAAAGAATGCTTGGCAGCAATCCCCATACCTGGAGATGAATCTGCTAAGGGATGTTACTCTCCCTGTAAGCCTTTGCACATCTTTTGTTGTTACAGAAGTTCAGAATTCAAGTAATGCTTTGACTTTTTCCAGGTTGGCATCGATACCCCTTTCCGATACCACAAACCCAAGGAACTTACCCGAACTTACGCTGAAGACGCACTTTTCGGGATTGAGACAAATTTCGAAAGCTCTAAGTTGGTGGAAAGTTTCCTCCAAATCGGCAATATGGCTGCCGGGCAACTTGCTTTTGACTATCATGTCATGAACGTAGACTTCCATGTTTCTCCTTATTTGGTCATTGAAGACCTTGTTCATCAGCCTCTGATACGTGGCTCCTGCATTTTTAAGCCCAAAGGGCATTCTAACATAACAGTACGTACCAACTTTGGTGATGAAGGTGGTTTTTTCCTTGTCTTCAGGGTTCATCCTGACTTGATGATACCCACTAAAAGCATCGAGGAAGCTCAGGAGTTCGTATTCAGTGGTTGAGTCTACCAACTGATCTATCGGTGGGAGGGGATACTAGTCTTTAGGGCAAGCATCATTAACATTTCGGAAGTCGATGCACATTCAGAGCTTGTTACTCCCTTCTTTCGTGGCGATGACCACATTGCTTAGCCATTAGGGGTATTTGACTTCCCTGATTACGCCTACATCTACCAAGTGCTGAACTTCGATTTTGATGAAGTTGTTTTTGTGTGCCGAAAGGCTTCGCTTCTTTCAGCGGACAGGCTTTGCCTCTGGGCTCACTTTAAGGCTATGTTGTATTACGCGACGGTCTACCCGAGGCATGTCTCTCGGGGAGTAAGCGAACAGATCTTTATTCATTAGTAGGAAAGATACAAGTTTTTCCTTGTCGCTTTTGACCAATTTTTTTCCTATTCGGGTACTTCAGCCTGGGACAAGCTCTATTTCTTTCATTTTTACTTTCTCAGGATCTTCTGTTCCTTGTTCTTTTGACTTTTGTGTGGGCAGAGCCTTCGTTTCCGTAGTCTGCGCATAGCTCGTCACTGGGGCTTTTCTCGCCTTTAGGAACACCTTTCTCACCTCCCCTGGTCGATGAAGATCTCAGCATCTCCATCCTTGGTGGCGAAGGTGATAGTTAGGTATTTCACATTCGGGCGAATGTGTAGGTTTTCTTGTGTTTGCCTTCCAAGAATGGCATTTTATGACAAAGGGACATCGATGACGATGAAGCTTGTCAATACGGAGGTAAACAACTCATTTTTCTTGTTTGCTGAAGTTCCCTTCAGCATTAGAGGAAGATCTACCCACCGAAGGACGTGGAGTTCGGACGGCCCCACTCCAAAAATAGGAGATGCGACGGACTTGAGGTCGCTCCTTGATATCCCCAAGCTCAGTACTAGGTGTGAGAATAGGACGTCTGCGTTTGAGCCATCATCAAGCAATACTTTCTTGACGTCCCAGCTTCTTATCCTTGCCATAATTAGCAATGGTTCATCATGAGGGAAAATGACAGTGGACCCATCCTTCCGAGCCAGCTTTTTCCATGACCATCACCGAAATCTCTCTAGCCTTTCTTTTTCTTTCCGTCGACGGCAGCCCTGTTGTGATCATTTGTATTACTCCTGCGGGGGGCGGGGGACACCTTTTCGAACATCGGTTCTGATGTCTGTTAGAGTCATACTCTTTGTCATCTCCCTTTCCCTCTTCTTCCCTCCTTCCCTTCTGGGAGGGAATCCGCAAGTAACGCCAGAGCTAACCTTGCTTTATTAGCGTTTCTACGTATTTCCTTAGCTGGAAGCAGTCCTCAGTATCATGCCCATGGTCCCGATGGAATTGGCAGAAATTTTTCATGTTCTTCTTGTTGTCCGAGGTCATGGCCTTCGGTCGTTGAATCTGAGTTCCTTGCCTTTCCATTGCCATCAAGATGTTCATCCTTGTGGTGTTCAGGGGAGTGAAGGCGATTGGCTTCCTTCCCTTAAACTTTCGAGGATGCCCCATTGTTTCAGTTGGGTAGCGAATTTGCTGGCTTGGTCCCTCGGTGTGAACAAGTTCAAGCCTCGGGGCCCCAATTCTCAGTTCTTCTACGGTCAAGTGCTACTCCACTCTCCGGTAAAATTCACCGAGTGTGTTGGGGGGATCCTTGGACAATTCATAGAACAGTTTGGAGTCTCTCCAAAGTCCTCATGTCACGGCCAGGATTCATATCTCTGGCCTGAAGTCTAGGACACTTAGCGCTTCCCTGTTGAACCTTTCGACGTAGTCGCGAATGGTTTCCCCATTTTTCTACGCTAAGTCAAACATTTGGACTGGCATCTTCACTGTTGGGTGGCTCCCGATGAACTGCTGTGTGAAGGCAGTGGACAATTCTTGGAACTCCATGATGTTTACAGAAGCCAGTGAGTTGTACCATGCTGTCGCCGGCCCAGCAAGGGTGACCTCAAAGCACTTGCACAGGGTAGCATCATCAGCACCATGCAACACCATGCTGCGCTTGTACTTGGTCAAGTGAGCCTTGGGGTCAGTTCGGCCATCATAGGTCTCAAGCCGAGGTACCCAAAAAGCACTCGGCATAGGTGCCTCGACCACTGCTCGGGTGAATGGTGATTCATCTCCATTGAAAGACTCTGACAACCTAGCCCAAAAGAACTTCCAAGCTACCAACCTCTCCACTCTTCCTAGTCTCTTTAAAATTTTCTCCCTGAGAAGGGTGGCACTGGGCTCTTCTTCCTGCTGCTTATAGGCCTCTGGGAACGGAAACTGACGTCTCCTTTATGGGGAATGACTTCGGCGCCAGAGAGATGATGACTTTGCCTCATGTGAGGAATTCCTTTGGCAAGGGGCATTGGGTTGCTTTGGCCCCGCTTCTCCCATAGGTCGCGCCCCGAGGGGCATGTTTTCCGTTGAGGATTCATCGTGTTAATCCCCACTTCCCGACCTCTGATGAGTTGATTGGGGGCTCTTCTCACACCGGGGTGCTGGTGAAGAGGGCATCCGTCCTGGGGTTGGCTGTGGCCACCTTTGGTCTAACTGCTGTGTCATTTTGGCCATAACGGAACATTGGAATTCACATAGGAAGCCCATAGTAATAGTCAGAGGACGTTCACCCTCAGGCAAGGAAGTCCCTGCTACAGTTGTTCGGCTACCGGTTGAGCCTCTGGCGCGGACTGGGACTTCGGAAGTCCTTTCTCCTTAGAATGCCGAGTTTCAACAACGGCGACCTGTGGGTGGGTTCCCACAGACGACGCCAAATGATGCCCTGTAGCATTTTTGCTATGTGACATGGTGCTGCCGGGAGGGACTTCCATCGAGGGAGAACGCCTAAAGTGTATGTTTCCGAAGAGTATCTGCCTAAAACACTCAGAAAACAGGGGTTAGGAGGTCCTCGTAGTCTTTTTCTGGGGAGGAGCCTCCGACGCCCAAGTTAGCTCTTTGGAGGCGGAGAGAAGTATTAAGGGTTAGAAGTTCTAGCCTGTTATCTCTTTTCGTGATAGTCCGAAAGAAAAATCCCCTGGTGATGCCATTTCCTGGGTATATATCGGAGGGTGTGGCCTACTCAAATCGTGACACTTGTTCAATCAGATGTAATTTGTACCTTTTGAGCATGGGGGCCTCCTGCCTCTTGTAGGCTCCCCGGGCCACGGGCTGGGGCAGTCATAGTCCTACATGACAGGACGTGGACTGTCCTGGCGTGTCATAGTGCAAGTGAGGGCGGTGTGTAGCGTGTACGGGCGACATGTCAGAGGCTCCTTAAATGCTTCTGTCGTACCCCTGAGGTCCCCTTACTGGAGAACATCCTTCGAAGTGATGACCATTCTTCCGGGGTCATGCTAGTAGTTCGGGGGATTCCCTAGTGCTGAAGTTCCCTATTCGGGGGGGTTTCCCTGCCAAGAGTGGCGGGTCCTTCTCCCCAAAAGGTAGTTCGGCTTCCCGAGGAGGCGATGCGCTATCTTTCAGAGGTAGGAGCTGTCATCCTCAGAGGCGCTGGCTAGCCACCGAAGTCGTATGCTCGAGGTGCCAGACTTCATCCTTTCCGAGATCTCCATAGGCACTCCCTGTGAGTAACACTCGACTTACCGAATGCAGTACTTCGGCTATCAGAATCTTTAGCAGGTAAAGAAGCGATTATGTGAATTCTTACCTCAAACACAAAACCGAGATCACAGTTGTGAAGTAAGGTTGCCTTGCACAATGACCTTCACTTAGGCATCAATATCACTTGACCATGTAAAATTTCCAAGAACAACCAAGTGAATCATGAATCTTTACCTCAAATGCAGCTTGAATGTCTCGGCCTCCCCTTGCAACTTCAAAATCCAAGCTTTAACTTGAGCTTCTAAGTCACCTATTGCCGAAAATTAGCAACCGAGCTTGATTATGTCTTCAAGCTTCAATTTCCTTTCAAAATGGCACGGAATCGGCAGCCAAGCACCATTAGCTCCCAAGAACACCAAGGACACGGCTGAACCCCGAAACTAATGCCTCCCTTTACTGCAATGATGGCCATTTGATTTAGTGGAAACATGCAACTTTCGGATTATGGCTACATGGCTTAAAAATGGTCCAAAGTCTTTCTGGACCTCACACTAATTTGCATGGTGCTATTAAACTATGAGAACTTCATAGTCTCACTTAAATCACTCGGTTAAGAGTGCAAATAAGTCCCTAAGTTTTGTTCTCGGCCATTAACAACATAGTTAGTTCATATGTACACTTTGAACTTGAAACTTCTCGGTTTTGCATCCACATCACTTGTCATGATTTCATTTAGGTCGCTCATATTTATTTTCTCACTTTAAGCTTCATGGCCATTTCTCTTTGGGCATTTGAGACCCGAAAGTTCTTAAATTAACACATGCATTATTATTCACATAGTTAAACAAGTCCTTCATGTTTTCATGACATTTCTTTTATTTTCTTGGCCTAGGCCAAGCACTGTGGAATGAACCTAACAAGGGTCCTTGGGAAGTTTCGAGGTTGAGACGTATTTTTTGATAGGGTCCTTCTACCCTTGTCCCAAGGTTGTTACGCACATTACTGCTATACTCAGCTATTGCAGTACCTCAGTAGACTCTTTTGATTTGGCCAGTGTGTCAGCCTCCATATTATCTCACCAAGGTACATTTTCTATATGCATCGTGTCAAACTCTTGGATGAGCTTTTTGATGAGTTCATGGTACTTTGCCAAGGTTGGGTCCTTTGTGCCATAGTCTCCCGCCATTTGCCGGACTACTAACTGGGAATCACTGTGGGCCTTTAAATTTCTCACACCCACTCATTTTGGCAGGCGCAAGCCTAGTATGAGGGCTTCATATTCGGTCACGTTGTTGGTGCTGTTGAATCCAAATTTGATGGCCTTAATGGCTTGCCATACCTTCGGGACCACGAAGGATCACTCCTGCTCCTAGATCTCCAAAACTAGAGGCTCTATCAACAAATAGTGTCCACTCAGGTTCATTCTTCCCGAGGTCACCAAGGGTATCCTCGGCTTTTGGGACTTCAGCGATGAAGTCTGCCAGCACTTGGGCCTTTATTGCCCTTCTTGGCTCATAAGTGATGTCGTACTCACCAAGCTCAATACATCACTTTGATAATCTTCTCGAGTGATCTACTCTCCTCATGACGTCCCGAAGAGGTAGATTACTTCGGACAGCAAGAGGGTGTCCTTGGAAGTAAGGTCGCAACCTTCTGCTCGTCAATACTAAGGCATAAATAGCCTTTTGTAGAGGAGGGTACCTTACTTCGGCATCATGTAGGGATTTGCTCACATAATATACCGGCCATTGCCTTCCTCCCTCTTCCTTTACAAGCACAAAACTCACCATTTTTTTGCTGACGGCGAAGTAAAGGATGAGAGGTTCTTTTTTCTTCGGCTGCCGAAGTGTCGGCAGATAGGTTAGGTAACTTTTGAGCTCATCCCAGGCCTTTTTACAGTCTTTGGTCCAAGGATGTTCCCCTGAACTGAAGGTACCTTCATTTTTTGCTGCTTTGGTGAGCAGTTTGAAGAATGGTTGGCACCGATCCCCACATCTGGAGATGAATCTACTAAGCGAAGTCAGCCTTTGAACGTCCTTGATTGTTGTGGGAGTTCAGAATCCTAGCAGGGCCTTAACCATTTCTAGGTTAGCGTCGATTCCTCTTTCTGATACTATGAATCCAAGGAACTTGCCTGCATTCACCCCGAACACGCACTTCTCCGGGTTGAGACAGATTCCAAATTCCCGAAGTCAGTGGAATGTTTTCTTTAAGTCTAAGATATAACTACTAGGTAGTTTGCTCTTAACTATCATATCATCGACATATACTTCCATATTCTTCCCAATTTAGGTGTCAAACACCCTATTCATCAGCCTTTGGTACATCACCCCTGCATTCTTTAGGCCAATGGGCATTTTGACATAGCAGTAGGTCCTGACTTCGGTGATGAAGGTGGTTTTTTCCTCATCTTCGGGATCCATCCAAATCTGATGGCATCCACTGAAAGCGTCAAGGAAGCTGAGCAGTCCGTATTCGGTAGTGGAGTCCACCAATTGATCTATTAGCGGTAAAGGATACGAATACTTAGGACAAGAGTCGTTTATGTTTCAAAAGTTGATACACATTTGGAGTTTATCACTCCTTTCTTTCGTAGCAATGACAACATTGCTAAGCCATTCAGGGTACCTGACCTCTCTTATTATGCCTAGTTCCATTAAACGTTGGACTTCGGTTTTGGTGAAGTTATTGTTATGCGCCGAGAGGCTTCACTTTTTTTGTCGAACAGGCTTCACCTCCAGGCGCACTTTAAGGCTATGTTCGATTATGCGAAGGTCTACCCCAGGCATGTCCTTCGGAAAGTAGGCAAACAGGTCTTTGTTGATTAACAGAAAAGATACAAGCTTTTCCTTGTCACCTCCGGGTAGTTGTTTCCCCACTTAGGTACTTCGGCCTAGGACAAGTTCTACATCTTCTGTTTCTATTTTTTCAAGGTCTCCTATTTCTTCCCCCCTTGCCTCTTCTCCGAGCATGGTCTTTTCTCTTGAAGTATGTGCATGGATCTTCGTTGGGCTTTCTCTTGCTTTCACAAAGACCTTCCTCACTTCGGCTTGGTCAATGAATATCTCAGCGTCCTCGTCCTTCATCGTAAAGGTGACAGTTAGGTACTTCACGTCTAGACAAATGTGGAGATTCCCCTGCATCTGCCTCTTGAGGATGGCATTGTATGATGAAGGGACATCTATGACGATGAACTTTGTCATTGTGGAAGCGAAGAGCTCTATCTTGCTTTAAACCGAAGTTCCTTTTAACATTAAAGGTAGGTTGATCTACCCGGGGACAGGGAGTTCGGATGGACCTACCCCGAAGGTAGGGGAGGTTACAGGTTTGAGATCGCCTTTTGAGATTCCCAAGTTCGGTAGCAGGTGTGAGAATAGTACGTCGACATTGGAGCCATCATTGATGAGCACTCTTTAGATGCCCCAACTCCCTATCCTTGCCATGATTAGGAGGGGATCGTCCTAAGGGAATTTTACGGTAGACCCATCTTTCCAAATGAGCTTGTTCAATGGGCTCCCGAACTCCATCATTAAGATTTCATGAACTTTTCTTTTCCTCTCAGCCGAGCGTATCCCAATAGTGATTGTTTGGATCAGTCCAGCAGGAGGTGGTGGGTGATTTCTAGGACTTCAAGTCTGATGGCGGCCAAAATTGTAGTCCTCATCTTCTGGTTTTCTTTCCTCCTCGCTCCACTCCTTTGGGGAGGGCATGCGCAGGTAATGCCGAAGTTGGCCCTGGTTTATTAGAGACTCGATGTACTTCCTCAGCTGGAAGCAATCCTCAGTATCATGCCCATGGTCCCAATGGAACTGACAGAACTTATTCACATTTTTCTTCTTTTCCGAGGTCATGGCCTTCGGACGTTGAATAGGGCTCCCTTGACTTTCCATGGTCAACAGTATGTTTGTTCTGGTGGTGTTCAAGGGGGTGAACGTCATTGGCTTCTTGCCCCTTTGCTTCCAAGGTCTACCTCCAGCCTCGATTGGATAATGAGGTTGATGGCTTGGACCCTTGGAGCGAATATGGTCAAACTTTGGACCTCCTATCCTTAGTTCCTCAGCTGTCATGTGTTATTCCGCACTTTGGTAGAATTCTTCGAGGGTGTCCAAGGGGTCTTTGGAGAACTCGTAGAAAAGTTGTGAGTCCCTCCGAAGTCCCCTAATCATTGTGAGGATATGGATTTCGGGGTGAAAGTCCAGAACACTCAGGGCTTCCCGATTGAACCTCTCGACATAGCCGCGAATGGTTTCCCTATTCCTTTGCGCTACGTTGAACTTTTGAACAGGCATCTTCACCGTCGGCCTGACTGCTGAGTGAATGAGGTGGACAACTCCTGGAAGCCTGCTATGGTTCCAGGGGCCAGGGAGTTATACCATACAGTCACCGGCCCTGAGAGGGTGACCTCAAAGCACTTGCAGAGGGTGGTGTCATCAGCACCATGCAGCACCATGCTACGTCTATACTTTGTGAGGTAGGCTTGACGATCACTGTGCCCATTGTACATTTTAAAGTGTGGTACTCGGAAGTCACTTGGCATGGTGCCTCTACTACTGTGCGAAATCTGACCAAACAGGCTTCCGAGAAATCTGCCTCTCAACTTTTTCCAACCTCTCCAAGATCTTCTCTATGAAGGCGATAGTACTAGATTCTTCTCATTCCTTGGTGACCTCCAACAATGAAGAGCGATGTCTTCTTTTTGGGGTGTAACCTTGTCAGCGTGGGGATTGTGACCTCTCATCTGGTGATGAACTCAACCGGCGGGAAGATTTGGGTGCTTTTGACCCCGTTTCTCTAGCACAATGACCTCTGGGGGTACATTCTCTATTGAGGACTCGTCGCAGAAGCCCCAGTTCCTAAACTCTGATGAGTAGATTTAGGACTTCTCTCTCGACGAGCAGCTGGCGAAGGGGCCCTTCGGACTGAAGGTGGTTGAGACCACCTTTGATGAAGCTGTTGTCATCTCAGCAGCAACAGAGCACTGAAAATCATACAGGAAGCTCATCGTGACCGTTAGAGGACGCTCGTCCCCAGGCAAAGAAGCCCCTATGGTGGGTTGTTCAGTCGCCGGTTGAGTTTCCGGTGCGGACGGGGACTTCGGGAGTCCTTTGTCCTTAGAACGTCAGGTCTCAATGACGGTGACCTGGGAGTGAGTTCCCATAGACAGCGCCAAATGATCTCCGTTGGCATCTTTGTTGTGTGACATCGTGGCCTAGAGTAGGGACTTCCGGTATGAAGGCGTCTGAATGATAGACTTCCGATATAAGGGTGGCTACAAGACTAAAAAAAAAACAACGGTTAGAGACTCCCTGGAATGTGTTTCCGGGGGAAAAGCCTCCGATGCCCAAGTTAGTATTTGGGAAATAAGGAGCAGAAAGTGGAGAGCCAAGAGTAGAGAGTTTTGTGTCCTTTTTACCAACGTTACTCTCAGGTATTTATAGGAGGACGTAGGGAGGAGGCCGTTTGGCACAACCCACTTAGATCATGACACGTGTTCAGCTCGATGCGTTCTGTACCTCTGTGGACGGGTATCTCTTGCTAGCCCTAGCCTGTTCTAGCCAGAGGTCAAGGCCGTGTGAGAGGTCTTTGTGTTAGGGGCATGTGTGAGGTCTCTTTGTTAGAGGCTCCTTAACTGTTTTTGTCTTATGTCTGTAAGACCCCTTCTGGGAACGAGACCCCATTAGGGTATGAGACCCCTTTGGAATAGGTGGCCCCCTTTGACTAGATATCATCACCGAGGGCCGTCAAGATAAGTTCTTTGGTGAAGCGGGGCACCTTCAGGAGATGTTCTCCCTTGCCAAGGATAGGGAATTACTTTTACAAGGTCGGTAGGTTCGTAAAATCCGAGGGTGGTGAAAGACACCCTTCCCTGAAGTTGGTCATGTCACCATTCCGAGGATGGTGAGGGCCACCTTTTCCCCGAGGCTGGTCACTTGTACTTTCCGAGCGTGGTGCTTATCAGACCGATTTGGGAGTTCTCCAAGGAAAATAGCCCTTTGGCTATCACAACGCTTTGGAGATACGGCCAACTTGGTTGGCTAAAGTCAGGAATGCTAAGAGCAAGGATCCATTGTTGATGAAAGTGATGGCCTGCGGCGGCTTCATCGTGTGTCATTGTACGGGTAGGGCAGACTTCTGATGGAGGAGAACGCTTTGGGAGGAGATTCCCCAGTGGAGAGTACCTGAAATACTCTAGAAAATGCGGGTTAGGAGGTCCCTGGTGCGTATTCCCGGGGAGGAGCCTCCGACGCCCAAGTCAGTACGTTCAGATAACTGAATTAATGTGCCCTTTTGTGTATTCAAAGAGAACTTTCTTCTTACCCCGTCAGGATGCTTTCTGGGTGTTTTATAAAGGAGGCGTACAGAAGCCATTCTCCTCTTGTGGTCATCCCAGATTATGACACGTGTCCAGTGGGATGCGATCCCTACTTTTTCGGGAACGAAGGGACGCTTATCTCAGCAAAAGTCGCTGAGCTGACAGCCTAGGCATTCCGAGAGTGTCGTATCGAGGTGTCCCTCTGATGGTGTGCCCCAGTGATAGCGTGTCAGAATGTACTTGGGGGATGACTTTATGGAGAGGTGTCAGAGGCTCCTTAAATGCTTTGGTCATACCTTTCGAGGTTACTCTAACGTCTTGGGGAATATATTCCCTGAGGATGGTTCCTCCGAGGGGTACTTCTGTTTCCGGAGAGGGTCCGATCGCTCTATCGAGGTTGGTGATACCATTTCCTAAAGAAGCGAATTCCCTACATTAGGCCAGGGGGATCGTTTATGCTTCTGACCTCGGCTGGCAGTTTCCCTCTGCTGAAGTCGGTACTCCATCAAGTTTGGGAGCTCGGCCAGTGATGGGCACCTCGGCTATCACATGCTCCCTCCTGGAGAGCCGGAGCGGGAGCTTCGGCTATGTTTTCGAGAAGGTCCCTTTGCCGATCTGGCGGCTGAAACTTTTCTTGGAAAGTTGCCTTGCTTCAGAAGTCGTCTCCTTGGAGCCGAGGTACCCTCATGTAGTTTTCTTGATGTCCTCGGAATGTACGTTACTTTTTTCTTTTTGCTTTTCCTGCCGCGGGTCTGTGAATCGTCACGTCCTTTGGCCAGGCGTGTCAATGATGGGTAACTGTGCCTGGATTTTCACGATGTTAGAGGGGCGTGCCCTGGTTCCTCGTGCCATGTGACACGTAGACGCTGTTGGATGGCAAAACAGTTATGCTGGTTACGTCAACTGCACCTCTTCGCCTTCAAGGAGTAATAATGAGGCGGTTACATCTTCAAAGGATGATTATGACGACGTTTCACTTATCCTTCTTCGGTCTATATAAGCATCTTCTGTCCCATTTTGCCTCACTCTTTTGTTTTAGCTCTCGTCTGTTCTAGAGCCTTTTCTTGCCCTTTTCCTTTTTTCGGTGGCGATTCTTACGGCAGAGTGACCTCCAGCGGTGTTTCGCAGCCCAGGTTTTGGCAAAGTCTTTGGTGGGTGTTCCTTTTCATGGTTTGTCGTTGTTCCTCTATTTTTCCCAAAGTCATCTCATCTCTTTTTCTTTTTGAAAAATGTCAAATCCGACTCCATTAAGTTCGACTCCATTGATGACTGTGCGCCCTTTTTCTGAAAACCTTGCTTTTCTTGAGGCTTACCCCTGTTCCACTCCTTTGGAAAAGATGAAAAAGTGGATGGCCAAGTACTACATCCCTTCTTACATTAGACCGAGGTTACCTTTGCTGAGATCTTATGCTTACGCCGCTGCTTCTTCGGGGGCGGTTACCGTTTACCAAGCTCAACTGAAAGCCGGTCTTCGGTATCCCCCTCATCGCATGATATGCGAATTCTGCAAATTCCACGGTATTGCCATGAACCAACTCCCCCCAAATTCTTACTCTTACTTTAATGC
>KK900358.1:47803-66535 GCA_000696445.1 Aquilaria agallochum | reverse complement strand
GGCCTCAATGAGGCGACTAACTTCGGCCTTGACGAAGGTCTTTTTGTGAGCTGATAGATTTCACTTTTTCTGCCGAACTGGTCTGACGTGTGGTTGCACTCTAAGATTGTGGTGGATTATGCTGGGGTCAACCCCAGGCATATCCTTCGGCGAATAAGCAAATAGATCCTTGTTCATGCATAAAAAGGATACAAGCCTCTTTTTGTCCCCTTCGGCCAATTTTTTCCCAATTCGGGTTTTTCGGCCGGGGATTAATTCTACATCTTCTGTTTCTATTTTTTCGAGGCTTTCTGTTTCTTCTGCCGTTGTCTTTTCATCCATCAAGACCTTTTTTCCTTCTGCCGAAGTCTGTACCTGGATCTTGGTTGGGCTATGCCTAGCCCTCGTGAAGACTTTTCTAACCTCGGCCTGATCTATGAAGATTTCAGCATCTCCGTCTTCAGTGGAGAAGGTGACCGTCAGGTTCTTACGTCTGGGCGAATGTGAAAATTACCCTGAGTCTGCCTCCCCAGAATGGTGTTATATGCTGACGGCACATCAATGACTATAAATCTTGTCCTGCCGGAGGCGATTAACTCTTCTTTTCTTTTGGGAGAGACCCCTTTCAGCATCACAGGCAGGTCGATGTACCCAAGGACTGGAAGTTCAGATGGTCCAACGCCGAAGGTGGGGGAACTGACTGGGCTAAGGTCACTTTTTGAGATGTCTAATTTACGCAGCAGATGAAAAAAAATGACATCGGTGTTCGAGCCATCGTCGAGGAGCACTCTCTTGACGTCCCAGTTCTCTATCCTTGCTATGACAAAGAGGGGGTCATTGTGAGGGAACTTTATTACAGACCTATCCCTATGGGTGAGCCTTCGCGAGGAGCTCCTGTACTCCATGACGGAGACTTCTCTCATTTTTCTTTTTCTCTTAGCCGAGGGTATCCCAGTAGTGATGGTTTGGATAATCCCTGCCGAGGGTGGCAGACTTTTCCAGGGATTTCGGTCCCGCCGTCTATCTGAGTCATACTTTTCATTTCTGCTCTCCTCTGCTCTTCCTTTCTCCCTTTCAGAGAGGGCATCCGCAGATATCGTCGAAGTTGACCCTGTTTGATCAGGGACTCGATGTACTTCTTCAACTGATAACAGGCTTCAGTGTCATGGCCATGATCCCGGTGAAATTGACAGAATTTTTTCATATTCCTTTTATTCTCTGGGGCCATGGCCTTTGGCCTTGGGACTGTGGTCCCTTGCCTTTCTAGCGCCATTAGAATGCTAGCTACTATGGTGTTCAAGGGAGTGAAAGCTGTGGCCTCTCCCCTTTTTGCCTGTGGGGCCATTCTCCCTCGTTCTGCTGGCGCGGCTGATGTCTAGGTCCTTTGACGCGAGGGTGTTCACCCTTAGGTCCTCCCATTCTGAGTTCTTCGGCCGTCATATGTTGTTCGGCTCTTTTGTAAAATTCCCCAAGAGTTTTTGGGGGGTCTTTGGAGAACTTGTAAAACAGCTGGGAGTCCCTCCGCAGTCCTCTGACCATTCCCAGGATGCGAATTTTCGGCCGAAAGTCTGGTATGCTCAGTGCTTCCCGATTGAACCTTTCAACATAATCGCGGATGGTCTCCCCTCATTTCTGAGCTATGTCAAACATTTGCACTGGCATTTTGGTAGTTGGCCTACTACCAATAAACTATTGGGTGAAAGCAGTAGATAGTTCTTGGAAGCTCAGCAAACTTCCCTGGGGCAAAGAGCTATACCACACTATTGCTGGTCCTGAGAGCGTCACCTCAAAGCATTTACAGAGCGTGGCATTGTCCGCGCCATGGAGCACCACACTTCGCTTATATTTTGTCAGGTTCGCCTGGGGGTCACTTCACCCGTCATACATTTCCAGACGAGGAACCCTGAAATCACTGGACATAGGCGCCTCTACTACCTCGCGTACAAAAGGCGACTCCTCTCCGGTGTAGGAGTCGGACAATCGGGACCAGAATGGTTTTCTGGAAATATGTTTCTCGACCTTTTCCAGCCTTCCTAGGATCCTTTCCATAAGGGCAGCAGTGTTGGCTCCTTCTTGTCGTCGTGCGTTCGCCAATGGTGGTGAATTTCTCCCTTACCTTGGGGAACGACTCCGGCGAGGGGAAGATGGGGACCTCTGGTAAGGGGACGCGCTTCGTTGACAGGAGGCCCTGGTTTCTTTTGGGGCTCCCCTTCTAGCGGGCCGAACCCCAACGGGTTCACTTGCCGTTGAACATACGTCAAGGGAGTCCCCACTTCTTGAACTCCGGTGGGTAGATCTCGAGCTCCTTTCCCGACAGATGGTCGAGGGTGAAGTCTTTTGAGTGGGCGGAGGTTGCGGCAACATCTGATCAAGCTGCTGAGTGATTTCGGCAATGATAGAATGCTGGAAATCTCGTAAGAAGCTCATCATTACCGTTAGTCCTCCATCGCAGAAGTTTCTCCCACAGGCAGAGTGGTCGCCTGTTGAGTCTCAGGTGCGAGGGGGGATCTTGAAATCCCTTTGTCCTTCGAGCGCCGAGTCTCTACGACGGCGGAATGGGATAGAGTTCCCACAGACAGGGCCAAATGATGGCTTGCGGCGGCTTCATCGTGTGTCATTGTACGGGTAGGGCAGACTTCTGATGGAGGAGAACGCTTTGGGAGGAGATTTCCCAGTGGAGAGTACCTGAAATACTCTAGAAAACACGATTTAGGAAGTCCCCGGTGCGAATTCCTGGGGAGGACCCTTTGACGCCCAAGTCAGTACTTTCAAATAACTGAATTAATGTGCCCTTTTTGTGTATTCAAAGAGAACTTTCTTCTTACCCCGCTAGGATGCTTTCTGGGTGTTTTATAAAGAAGGCATACAGAAGCCATTCTCCTCTTGTGGTTGTCCCAGATTACGACACGTGTCTGGTGGGATGCGATCCTTTGTTTTCTGGGAACGAAGGGACGCTTATCTCAGCAAAAGTCATTGAGCTAACAGCCTAGGCATTCTGAGAGTGTCGTATCGAGGTGTCCCTCTGATGGCGTGCCCCAGTGATAGCGTGTCAGAATGTACTTGGGGGACGACTTTATGGAGAGGTGTCAGAGGCTCCTTAAATTCTTTGTTCGTACCTTCCGAGGTTACTCTAACGTCTCAGGGAATATATTCCCCGAGGATGGTTCCTCCGAGGGGTACTTCTGTTTCCGAAGAGGGTCCGATCACTCTACCAAGGTTGGTCCTACCATTTCCTAAGGAAGCGAATTCCCTGCATTAGGCCAGGGGGATCGTTTATCCTTCTGTCCTCAGCTGGCAGTTTCCCTCTGCTGAAGTTGGTACTCCATCAAGTTTGGGAGCTCGGCCAGTGATGGGCACCTCGGCTATCAGAAAGATTTTGGATAAGAAAAACTAGGTGATGCGAGGATGCAATCAGCTAAAAGGATGGAATACTACACCATGGAGATTGACTCTATGTGCCAAATGTAGAAGTACTTAGGCAGAACGTTCTACAAAAGGAACATAGTAGTAAGTTATGTGTTCACCTTGGTGTTAGTAAGATGTACCATGATCTAAAGATGCATTTTTGGCGGCCAGGACTTAAAATGGATGTAGCAAGTGTTACCACCTCGGAAAATGGGAGAATTACAAATCTGTCATAATGGCTAAAAACCATTATATTGTGTAATTCTCACCATAGTGATTGAAGTGTGAGGGGTAAAAGGCATGATCAACACCTCCCTAAAGGTGTTCCAAGTTGGTAAGTTGGTCCCCAAGAAAAGCCTTAAGGATTGCTTGTTTTTCAAGCAACCTATGGACTTTTTTGTAAGGTTTTGGAAATTCAGGTACTCAATTGCAAAACTCTCAAGAAAGAGACTTGGAGAGTTATGGGCAGGATATGAATGGTACGAAAGTGCTATTGGAGGACCAAATTGCTCATGGAAGACAAGTTTGGACAAAGGAAACACTAAAGGCAATAAGGACCTAAACGTCCTAGTGTAAACCTTAAGGTGTTCAAGCTTTTGACTTAAGTCTAAGGGTGGAATTATGGGGTTATCCCACTATGGGGAGGCAGCCAAGACTTGGTAATTAGTCAAAAATGTTGGGCACATGTGTACTAATGATTTTAAGACAAAGAAACCATAATTAGTGAAAAGGAAAATAACATAAAGCAAGGTTAAGCTTGTATAAGTGTGTTTTGGTGCCCTTAAGCTTATTTAGGGCCATTTAAGTGCTCAAATCACTTATCCCTCTCTCATTTTCATCCTCCCCTAGCCCAAGAACACAGCCATACTTCTTCCATAGCCACCACACCTTCAAACTTGCAATTGATTGAAATTGAAGGCAAAAGGGAGTAATTGGAAGTAAACTAGAGCTTTTTCTTGCATACTTCAAGGATCAAGCTTGATTTTTGGCATACCCACTTTGGTAAGGGATCTCTTGCTCTCATGGACTGTTTTCTGCAATTTTCAAACATCCATGGAGCTAGGGCTAAGCTTGGAAGAGAGCCATGAGCTTGAAGAACCAAGCTTAGTGAGGGGAGTGCACCTATTGAAGGTTTTGTGACCTAGTGTGAAGTGCACAATGATGGCAGTAAAATGAGGGTTTCTAGAGCCCAAGGTTCATACTAACAAGTGTTAAAATCCTCCTAAGACCAACAATTAGCTTGAGGAGGGCTTCCATAGTGATTTATTTATGTTTATTACATGTTTTATGGACTAACTTATGGTATATGCTACTGCCACATTTCATGTGTTTGTTGTTTGTGTTTGGCTGCTACATTTGGTTGCTATATCTTGTATATATGCATTGTTGTTTTTTTTTTTTAGTGTCTTTGTATGAAGGTTTTAATGAGGATCACATTACCTTAAGAAACCAAGTGTTACCCTTACTAAGTTTCTCAATGAAACTTACTCCCCTCAATTTTGTCATTTTAGGTCCAGCTGAAAGATCACCTTCAAACTAACCTTTTTGATTTGATTTTTGACCTGAAATTTCAGGTACACGAACTACCATATGTCTAGTTGTGATCTAAAAAATTTTTTGATTTTAGGAACACATTTGGTATTTTTAATGGTGGTACTTATTGTGTTGTGCAGCAGCTGTCCAGCATCCTTTTTTTGGAGTCCACTGTGTCTCAGGACCTCCTGTAACCTAGGGTACATATTTACCTGAGTTTAGACCATATTGTAGTGCATGTATGCATGTTCATGTAGCGTATGTAAGATGAGACAAGTATGTGAACATTTGAGTACTGTTTCTGCTACGTAAGTGATGTGGTGCAAAGTTGCCTAAGTGTGAATGATAGGCTGCTTATTTATAAATTCTGTTTTAGCCACATAAAGTTGTTAAAGTAAAAGGAATGTAATTCCTATGTGTAATGGACATATATGGGATAGCCTTGGAGGGCTTTCCCCTTGTGAATGAAGTGTTTGCATGGTTTGAAAAAATTGTATGGGCAAAATGGTCCAAAAGTTGCCAGAATTTTGACCATGTACCTAAAGTTTAATATCTCCCTATGTAGAATGAATCTTGGTATGAAATTTTGAGCACACCTATAGAACATCTAGATGTTGAAATGGAATTTGGATCTTTGTAGCCAAAGATATGATGTTGCAAAATTGGCTGAGTTACTGTTCATTTGGTCAGAATTTTGTGACCAACTTAAAAAATCCATAACATGGTCCATAGGTGGGATATTGATGTAAAAAAAAATTCCTAGGTTTTCTCTAAGTCTCTAATTGGTAATGGAGCAAATAAAATAGGGGGTATGAGGCTAGAATGATACAGTTTATTAGTAGAAGTTACAAGTGCAGTAACTGATCACTAGAACTTAACAAGATTGCCTAATGTGTGGTAGACACTATTAAGACTTGTGCTAGTGTTTTCCTTCTTTGCTGCCATGGTGTGCATGAAATGTGAATATGTGTGTGATGGTTGGACCAATATGCATGTATTTACATAGTGCCCAAGAGGGCCACTTGGGTATGC
Source organism: Aquilaria agallochum (assembly GCA_000696445.1). Lineage (NCBI taxonomy): Eukaryota > Viridiplantae > Streptophyta > Magnoliopsida > Malvales > Thymelaeaceae > Aquilaria > Aquilaria agallochum. Next base: position 60,586 of record KK900358.1, on the reverse strand, counting down.
ACACTAAGGGTAGTGTTCTGATGGCCTACAGAACATTACCAATCCTGGGAGTCTACATGCACAATTTTGGCACCATAATTGGACTACCCCGGAGTGGGTAACAGCAAGACATGTGGAAAAGTACTTGACTTGCCAAATGGTTGAAGCTAAACATCAAAAACTGACTGGCATACTTTAGAGTTTACCTCTTCTATAGAGGAAGTGAGGTCCCATTACCATAGATTTCCTAGTAGGGTTACTGAACACCCGTAGTCAGCATGATGCTATATGGGTAATGGTCGATATGCGGACTAAATTGGTGTACTTCATACCCACAAGGATTTCTTACACTTTGGGGAGGTTGGCTCAGTTGTATGTTAAGGAAATTGTGAGAATACATGGTATACCAAATTAGATTATATCTGATAGAGATCCTCAATTTGTGTCACAGTTTTTCGCCTTCCAAGAAGTGTTACATAGTAAGGTTAGTCTTAGTACTATCTTTCATCCTTAGGCTGATGGGCAGTCTGATAGGGTAATTTAGCCTTTGGAGAATGTGTTGTGCATGTGTACTATTATTTTTCGAGGAGATTAGGATTAGCATTTACCGTTCATAGAGTTTGCTTATAATAATAGTCACCAAAAAATTATAGGTATGGCACCAAACGAGGCTTTGTATGGTAGGCTGTGCATGATGCCCCATTGTTGCGTAGACCCTTCAGATAGGGTAGTCATCAGTCCTGAAATCATAGTAGACACCACAGCCAAGATCAAGTTGATCCACAAATGGATTAAAGTAGCTGACAATTGGTAAACTAAGTATGCAAAATTGAGGAGATGGGAATTAAGTTTTAAAGTTAGGGACAATGGACTTTTCAAAGTGTCTCCCATGAAAGGAGTTACCCGGTTTAGGCAGAGGGGTATGTTAGCCCTAAGTACATTGGTTCTTATAAAATTTTGGAGAAAATAGGGAAGGTTGCTTATCAGTTTGCATTACCGACCAACTTGTCCGAAGTGCATAAAGTGTTTCACGTCAGTCTTTCAAGGAAATGCATACTGGATCCGGATCAAGTAGTCAACACTTCAGTGATTCCCTTTTAGGTAGATTTGACTTAGGAAGAGAAGCCCATTCAGATTCTTCATATGGAAGTTAAGAAACTCCAGACCAAGTGGATTCTAGTGGTTCAGATCCTTTGGTCAAACCATAGTAAAGAATAAACTACTTGGGAGACAGAGCTGATAGCCGAAGGGCTATCACCCACAAAGAACTCCCAATTGGCGTGCAGAACACCACCCACGGAAAATTAGTAACACCACCCTCAGTGAATTTGTGACGCCAATTGAGGACTCTCGGTACTCACCCTCAGAAAATATATGTAAACAACTTCGAGAAAAGGGGGTCTATTCTACCTTCGAGGGGAGACTACCAACCATCAAAGGATGGGTTCTCCACCCTTGATAGAGGAAAAAGCCTCTCAAGGAAGGTTCACCCATCTAAAGGGCCTTGTCTGATAGCCGTCGGGGAAGATTTCTCCCTGAAGGGGTCTTGCACCCCCGGAAGGGTCTTACGGAGAAATGACAAAAATAGTTAGGGAACCTCTAACATAGGGGCCTCACACATGCCCCTACCCTCTGGCTGGAACCACCTACAGCCAGCTGGAGAACCTTGCCTCTAAAGGTAAAGACCAAATCTGGCTGAACACGTGTCATGATCTGGGTAAGCTGTGCAAAACGACCTCCTCCCTCCATCCTCCTATAACTACTTAGGAGGCTCCTTGGAAAGAAGGACAGGACTCTCTCTTCCTTACTCATAGCTCTACTTTATATTTGCTATTCTTAAACAACTTCTCTCTCATGTACCGACTTGGTCATCAGATGCTCCTCCCCAAGAAACACTTTCCGGGGACCTCCTAACCCTCATTCTTCAAGACCTTGTAGACACCTTCTCATCGAAAGTCTCACTCAGGCCTAACATGTCCTTTAACGAAGATGTCGCCAAGCATGATTTGGCACTGTATGTGGGAACTCATCCCCAGGTCCCCGAGGTCCTAATCCACGTTGGAAACTCAAGCAACAACTGAACAGCTTGCAGTGGAGACTTCCCTGCCTAAGGATGAGCATCCTCTAACGGTCACAATGGGCTTTCTAGATGATTTTTAGTGCTCTATCATGGCTGAAAGGACACAACAGCTCAACCAAAGGTGGTCACATGCACCTTCAAAAATAGCGTCCGGAGAAAAGTCACAAGTCAGGTGAACTCTATCCCCAGATGAGAAGTATCTATCCCCACATCAGAAAAGTTACTCGCCGAAAAAGAGACGTCATTTTCCATTGCCTGTGGCTGCTAGGCAACGAGGATATGAAGGTACTATCACCGTAATGGAGAAAATCCTGGAGAGGTTAGAAAAGGTGGAGAAGCAGGTCTTTTGGAAGACTATTTGGTCTAGGCTATTAGAGACCTTCACCTGAGAAGAGTCCCCCTTCATCCATTCTGTTGTAGAGGCACCAATGCCAAGTGACTTCTGAGTACCAAGCCTGGAAACATATGATCAGGGGTGGCAATCCCCAAGCCCACTTGATGAAATATAGGAGGAGCATGGTGCTGCATGGTGCCGATGACGCCACTATCTGCAAATGTTTTGAGGTCACCTTGTGAAGGTCAGCAATTGCGTGGAAAAACTCCCTGGCCCCCAAAAGCATAATGGGTTTCCAGGAGTTGTCCACCACCTTCACCCAGCAGTTTATTGAAAGTAGGCTGACGGTAAGATGCCCGTCCAAATGTTCAACATAACCCAAAAGAATGGGGAGACCATTTGAGACTTTGTCGAGAAGTTCAACCGAAAAGCCCTCAGTGTGGTTGACTTCTGCCCGGAAATCCACATCCTCACCAAGATCAAGGGACTTAGGAGGGACTCACAACTCTTCTATGAGTTCTCCAAAGACCCACCTGAGACTCTCGAAGAATTCTACCAAAGGGTAGAGCAACACCTGACAGTCGAGCAGTTACAGATGGGTGGCCTAAAGTTTGACCACAATCCTTTCGGGGGTCAGAGTCACCAACCTCAATATTCACCCAAGGGAGGGGTCAGACCTTGGAAAGCAAAAGGGAAAAGGCCAGTATTGTTCACCCCTTTAAACACTATAAGAACAAAGATCCCGATGGCCATGGAAAGGCAAGGAAACACAATCCAACATCCGAAAGCCATGACATCGGACAACAAGAAGAACTTGAAGAAATTTTGTCAATTTCATCGGAACCACGGGCATGATACTGAGGATTGCTTCCAGCTGAAAAAGTATATTTAATCTTTAATCAAGCAAGGGCAAGTTTGACACTACTTGCGAATGTCATCGCCTGAAGCCTGAGAAAGAAAAAAAGAATAGAAGAAAGGGGAGGATGAGGACTATGATTTTGACCGACATCGAAACTGAAGTCCCAGAAAGCACACGCCACCTTCAGCAGGAATAATCTAGACAATCGCAACTGTAATACCCTCGGCTGAGAATAAAAGAAAAGCTGGGAAATCTCGATGATGGATTTGACAACCCAGCGAATAAACTTGTTTCGAAAGATGGGTCTACAGTGAAATTTCCACACGATGACCCTCTTCTGATCATGGCAAAGTTAGGAAGCAGGGATGTCAATAGGGTGCTCATTAATGATGGGTCGAGCACCAACATTTTGTTGTCCCATTTGTTGCCAAATTGGGCATCTCCATGGGTGATTTAAACCTGTTAACTCGCCTACCATCGACATTGGTCCCTCTGAACTCCCAGTGCTTAGGTGGATTGATCTTGTTAGCCACTCTGGGGTAGTCCAATTATGGTGCCGAAATTGTGCATTTAGACTCCTAGGATTGGTAATGTTCTGTAGGCCATTAGAACACTACCCTTAGTGTGCATACCCAAGTGGCCCTCTTGGGCTCTATGTAAACACATGCATATTGGTGAACCATCACATATATATTCACATTTCATGCACACCATGGCAGCAAAGAAGGAAAACACTAGCACAAGTCTTAATCTTGGCTACCACACATTATGTAATCTTGTTGAGTTCTGGTGACCAGCCACTGCTCCGGTAACTTCCACTAATAAACTGTATCATTCTAGCCGTTTACCCCATATTTTGTTTACTCCATTACCAAGTAGAGACTTTGATCAAACCAAGGAAATTTGTTATACAACATTAGCCCACCTATGGACCAAGTTATGGATTTTTGAAGTTGGTTACAAAATTCTGAGCAAATGAACAATAACTTAGCCAACCTTGCAACATCATATCTTTGGCTACAGAGCACCAAATTTAGAAATTATAAATCCCAGTTCAACCTCTAGATGTTCTCGAGTTGTAGAAAAACTTTCGTACCAATATTCCTTCTACACGGGGAGATATAGAACTTTAAGTACATAGTCAAAATTCTGGTCACTTTATGACCATTTTGCCCATTGAAAATTGCATAAGTGTGCAAACACTTCATTTACCCCATATATGTCAAATATGTATAGGAAATACATTCCCTTGCATTTAACAACCATATGTGGCTAAAACAGAATTTACAAGTAAGCAACCTATCATTCACACTTAGGCAGCTTTGCACCACAAGACTTACATAGCCAAAACATTACTTAAATGATCACATACTTGTCTCACGTTCCATGCACTACATGTACATGCATACATGCACTGCATAATGGTCCTAACTCAGCTGAATACGCACCCTAAGCTATAGGAGTACCTTAGACACAATAGACTCTAGAACAAGATGCTGGACAGCTGCTGCACAACATAATAAGTACCACCATTAAAATACCAAATGTGCTCCTAAAATTTCCAAACTTTCCAGATCATAACTATGCATATCGAAGTTCATGTTCCTGAAAATTTAGATCAAAACTAAAACCACAAATGTTAGTTTGAATGAGATCTTTCTGCTGGACCTGAAATGACAGAATTGAGGGGAGTAAGTTTTATTGACAAACTTAGTAAGGGTAGCACTTGGATTCAATAGGCAATGTAACCATCATTAAAACTTGAATCCAAAGACACTAAAACACAAAAACCACAATGCATATATACAAGATATAGCAACCAAATGTAGCAGCCATTCACAAGAAACAAACACATGAAATGTGGCAGCAACATATACCATAGGTTAGTCCATAAAACATGCAATAAACTTAAACAAATCACTATGGCAGGCCCCCTCAAGCTAATGCTTCGTCTTAGAAGGATTTTAACAATAGTTAGTACTAACATTGGGCTCCAGAAACCCTTATTTAACTGCCATCTTTGTGCACTTCACACTAGGTCACAAAACCTTGAATGAGTGCACTCCCCTCACTAAGATTGGTTCATCAAGCTCATGGCTCTCTTCCAAGCCTAGCCCTAGCTCCATGTGTCACACCCCACACAGGGCCTAGCCAATGCACCTACTATGCCCTTCAACTAAGCTACCATAAAAGTTAATTAATACAAGCACTTGAGTGTGTTATGGTTAAGCTTAGGTTCGACCAACTTTCACCTTTGTAGTGTAAGTCTTATTTTCTTAAGGTTAAGGCCTAGGAGGTACCCCAAGAGGCTTACTAGGTAGCACTGTACATTTTACTTGCATAGGCAAGGCCCATAAGTTACTTGTAACACAAGGCAAGGCTTTAAAAGTTACTTGCAATGCAAGGCAAGGCATATACACATTTTATCTTTAAGTATCTAGGTTGTGTGCTCATCAAGTGTGGCATTCTAATGCGTGGCAACCAAGAAGCCCACATTTGTAGAGGTTTGACTCAATAAGGACAATTCCAAGAACACATAAACAAAGCATAACTTGGCATTCCATTCATCCAAAATATACACAAAGTTCCATAATCCACCAAGGCCATATATACACAAAATCAACCTACACACAAGTACTATCTACTTGGAACAAGACCAAGAGTATTCAGAATCCAAAATGGCCACAAGTTATGCTTTACATACCCACTCTAATGGTACTACCTAAGAGCTACCTTAAAGGTATAGTACAAGATCAAAGATTGTAGGAAAAGTCCTATCACCAAGTTCATGGTCATAAAAGCAAACCAAAACACTAATGCCCGTGAGCACACATCCATTGTCCTAGACTTGTCCCACAATCTACACAAAAGCGTGCAAAACTCAAATATATAAGTTTAAGCAATAACCATAAGACTTGCATAATGTACTCACAAGCCGAGTATTCAGTTTTGGCACTTACCTTGACAAAAGTGCACTAACTTAGCACACAAGCAACACACATAATCACTTAAGCTCTAAGCCTTTTCCTAAAATATATACCATAAAGGGTATGAGTTTATAAACTCAGTAAGCTTCACTACAGCTCCAATGAGCTAATTTATTTAAGCCCAGAAGCTTAACCTCCTTATAGCTTTGCTTAACCTGCAAGAAAGACAAGAAAGCACCAAAACGCAAGCATAATAACATGTACACATGATAAAAGCAACATATATACATGATAACAATAACTACAAAGGGTTAGCAAGCACATCCAAGCAAACAAGCACACAACACACACACCACAACATAATGCCCTTCTCGGCTGAAACCAACTAGCAAGTACACACATGGTTTACACATCCAAGCTTCACTAATCCAACTCCAATCCACTAGAGCTCCAAGTTCAAAGATAAGTTGGCCTACTTACCTTAAACCTTAGTAGTTGCCATTAATGACTAGCTAGCCAAGAAATCACATAAACCCAAACGTTCCAAATGTTACCACCTTACAAAAATGGGAGAATTACAAGTGTGTCATAATGACTAAAAATGATTATATTGTGTAATTCTCACCACAGTGATTGAAGTGTGGGGGGTAAAAAGCATGATCAACACCTCCTTAAAATTATTCCAAGTTGGTAACTTGGCTCCCAAGAAAAGCCTTAAAGGATTCCTTGATTGTCAAGCAACCTATGGACTTTTTTGTAAGGTTTTGGAAATTCGGGTACTCAACTGCAAAACTCTCAAGAAAGAGACTTGGAGAGTTATGGCAAGGACATGAATGGTATGAAAGTGCTATTGTAGGACCAAATTATTCATGGAAGACAAGTTTGGACAAAGGAAACACTAAAGGCACTAAGGACCTAAATGTCTTAGTGTAAACCTTACGGTGTTCAAGCTTTAGACTTAAGTCAAAGGGTGGAATTATGGCGTTATCCTACCACGAACGAGGCAGCCAAGACTTGATAAATAGTAAAAAATTCTGGGCACATGTGTACCAATGAGTTTAGGACAAGGAAACCATAATTACTGAGAAGGAAAGCAACATAAAGCAAGGTTAAGCTTGTTAAGTGTGTTTTGTGCCCTTAAGCTCATTTAAGCCCATTTAAGTGGCCAAATCACTTATCCCTCTCTCATTTCCATCCTCCTCCAGCCCCAAAACATACCTACACTTCCTCCATAGCCACCACACCTCCAAACTTGCATTTGATTGAAATTTAAGGCAAAAGGAAGTAATTGGAAGCAAACTAGAGCTATTGCTTGAGTACTTCAAGGATTAAGCTTGATTTTTAGCCTACCCACTTTGGTAAGGGTTTTCTTGCTCTCATGGACTATTTTCTTCAATTTTCAAACATCCATGGAGCTAGAGCTAAGCTTGGAAGAGAGCTATGAGCTTGAAGAACCAAGCTTAGTGAGGGGAGTGCACTTATTGAAGGTTTTGTGACCTAGTGTGAAGTGCACAATGATGGCAGTAAAGTGAGGGTTTCTAGAGCACAAAGTTAGTATTAACTACTGTTAAAATCCTCCTAAGACCAAGCATTAGGTTGAGGAGGGCTTCCATAGTGATTCATTTATGTTTATTGCATGTTTTATGGACTAACCTATGGTTATTATTGCTGCTGCATTTCATGTGTTTGTTGGTTGCTATATCTTGTATATATTCATTTTGTTTTTTGTGTTTTAGTGTATTTGGTTGGAGGTTTTAATGATGGTCACATTGCCTATTGAATTCAAGTCTTACCCTTACTAAGTTTCTCAATGAAACTAACTCCCCTCAATTTTGTCATTTCAGGTCCAGCAGAAATATCTAATTAAAACTGACATTTTTGGTTTGATTTTTAATCTAAAATTTTAGGTATATGAACTTATATATGTCTAGTTAGGATTTGGAATGTTCAGTGATTTTAGGAGCACATTTGGTATTTTTAATGGTGGTACTTGCAGTCTTGTGCAGCAGCTGTCCAGCATCCTATTCTCGAGTCCATTGTGTCTCACCCACTCCTGTAACTTAGGGTGTGTATTTAGCTGAGTTAAGACCATTTTGTAGTGCATGTATGCATGTATGCATGTAGATGTAGTGTATGTAAAATGAGACAAGTATGTGAACGTTTGAGTAATGTTTTGGCTATGTTTGTGATGTAATGCAAGCCTGCCTAAGTGTGAATGATAGGCTGCTTACTTGTAAATTCTGTTTTAGCCACATATGGTTATTAAATGCAAGAGAATGTATTTCCTACACATAATGGACATATATGGGATAACCTTGTAGGGTTTTGTCCTTGTGAATGAAGTGTTTGCACACTTATAAAATTTTGTATGGGCAAAATGGCTATAAAGTGACTAGAATTTTGACTCTACACTTAAAGTTCTATATCTCCCTGTGTAGAATGAATCTTGGTATGAAATTCTGATCATACCTAGAGAACATCTACAGGTTGAACTGGAATTTATAATTTCAGAATTTGGAGCTCTGTAGCCAAAGATATGATGTTGCAAATTTGGCTAAGTTATTGTTCATTTGGTCAGAATTTTGTAACCAACATAAAAAATCCATAACTTGGTCCACAGGTGGGCTATTGATGTAAAAAAAAACTTCCTTGGTTTGCTCTAAGTCTGTACTTGATAATGGAGCAAGAAAAATTGGGGGTACATGGCTAAAATGATACAGTTTATTAGTGGAAGTTACAGGTGCAGTGGCTGGTCACTAGAACTTAACAATATTGCCTAATGTGTCGTAGCCAAGATTAAGACTTGCGCTAGTGCTTTCTTTCTTTGCTGCCGTGGTGTGCATGAAATGTGAATATGTGTGTGATGGTTGGATCAATGGGCATGTGTGTACATAGTGCCCAAGAAGGCCACTTGGGCATGAACACTAAGGGTAGTGTTCTAGTGGCCTACAGAACATTGCCAATCCTGGGAGTCTAAATGCACAATATTGGCACCATAATTGGACTACCTTGAAATGGGTAACAGAAGTTGGTATCAGAGCATGGTTTGTACATGTACATAGCATATAGTTGCATTGCATGCATCTACATACATGAACTTAGTTTGGTCAGCTGCTAGTGTTAAGTACCATTGAAATACCTATGATCTTTATATGTGCTCTATGGTGAATTATCAATTCAGGAAGTAAACATGGTTGCCACAAGGAGAGGGGAACCACCTCAAAAGCCTCCTACTAATTCTAGGCAACAAAGAAATGGATAGAATAGAGGGAATCAAAGGCAATAGGGGGTACCAAACACTGAAGTGCCTCAAGTTTAGGTAGAGCTTTAGAGGAACTTAGCTCTAATCAATGAAAACTTAATGAGGCTGATTCAAGCACAACAACAAGAAGTTCAAGTAGCTCCAGCAGAACCCATTCAGGATGCACAGTAGCAACCATAAAAGGATACTAGAAACACTTCTGAATATGTTACTTTTGGAAGCTTAAAAGATATAAATGATGAGACCATTGAGGAGGAAGATGAAGATAAGAGAAATCCAAGAGGAGGAAGACAAAGGTCTGAGATTGGTTAAGTGTCTAGGAGTAATCCCTCAGTCTACGACCATTCCTCCACTACGAATGAGATTGAGGAAGGCCATGAGAGAAGATCCAAGAGAAGGCAAAGAGATCATAGAGAGCATCACCACATAGAGGGCTCTCATAGATCTAGGAGACAAAGATCAGAGGATCTTGAAGGTGTAGATGAAGTCAGACTATTGGAGAGGTTCCAAGGCCTAAGATTTCCATTGTTTGGCAGAAAAGCTGGGCTAGAGAAAGCTGAGAAGTGGTTAATCTTCATAGAAAAGATGTTTGAGAGGATGCCACTCAGCTCTACCAAGAAGGTGTCACTGGCTACTTATAACTTGGTAAGGAGTCCAGAGATGTGGTGGAGAAACACCAGGGATAGGTATGCTTTCCAAAAGGGCAGAAAGCCAGGAAGGGATATTCAGATGAGCTGGCCAGAGTTCACACAGCCATTCTAGGAGCCGTACATCAGTGTTGCTATCAAGGATATGAAGCAAGCTAAATTTGATGCTTTAAGGCAAGACAACCTCATTGTCCTAGTATGAGCACAAATTCAATCAGTTGGTGAGGTATGCTCCTCAATATCATGGACTGGAGGAGTTGAAGGCCAAAATATTTTTCAGAGGCCTAAAGTTAGACATTAGAAAGGCTGTTAGACCTTTTGGAGCTGTTACATACTATGAAGTAGTGTAGAAAGCTCTATTAGTAGAGCAAGAGGAGTATGAGACTAAGTACTTTCCTAGTGGACCAGAGGAAAGTAGTCAGGTAGGAGGCAAGCTGAAGAAGCCACCACATGGCAAGGGAATTGCCAAGAATTCTCATTTTGGTGGTGAGGGAAAGGTTAAGGGGAAGTTCCTTGGCCTATGGTGCTCTAAATGCAAGACGTTTCGTCGAAAGAAACCTTGCTATTTTGATACTCAAGCGTGCCTAAGATGTGGATCCATGGATTATTGGATTAAAGACTACCCATGGGCTAAAAAGAGGCCAGAAGACCAAGGTCCAATAAGGCTTATTGGAGTAGGACCTAGAAGAGGAGCACCTAGGTAGGGACAGCAGAGGCCAGTTCCTCCAGTGCTTTGGCCTCCATTGTAGAGAGCTGGCAGAGTCTTCGAAGTGGAGAGGCCAGAGACATCAAAGCAGGGAGGAGCACTAAGAGGTAACATTTACCTTAGTGGTATGCCTATTAGTGTTCTGTTTGATACTGGTGCATTTTTGTCTATAGTGGCTAAGAAATTTGTTAAAGCCAACAAATTGCCTAGTAAAATCATGCCTAGGATATCCTTAGTGAAAACAGCAGGTAATCAATGTCTTTTCACTATCGACCTGGCTAAGGATTGTGAGCTAGTAGTAGGGAAGACTAAGGACTAATCTGGTAGTGTTGTATATTCCTAAGTATGATTTAGTGCTGGGTATGAATTGGCTTCCTACGCACAACATAAGAATTGATTGTGATAAGAGGGAAATCACATTGCTTGATGGTGAAGTGTGGTCGGTCGTCCAAACTACCAAAAATAATTCTGGTATCCCCAGCAACTTAGAATAAATAAATTTGTAGTCTAGCAATGAAAACCAGGTCGAATGCCAAGAGAAATTTCTTAACCGAAAGCTTCATATCAGAAAATTGAAATTAAAGGTTGGGGGGTTTCTTGAATTGAATGCTGAATTAAATTAACTATAGAATTAAAATGAAATTGACCAATACTAAAAACGCTCAGTTCAGGGCTGATTATCTAGTCCTATCACACAGTTGATCATTGAAGAAAAGTACTTCTTCAATGCAAGCAAATAAACAGGACTCTTTTTAAAGCTAAAAAGAACCCAAGGAATTCAACAGTAAAATTAACCAGAAAAAGCTTGTAATTAATTTATTAATTTTGAGTAACAAGGTATTGAAAAGCAATTTCTAATTATCTCAAAATCAGCATTAAACTCTAATTGGATTAGGGCTTTGAAACCCATTAGGCCTGGAAGTTGAGTCTCACTATAAATACAACTTTTAGTGAGAAATTCATAGGTCTCCTTGCCCTAGCCTCCCAAAAGGACAGCCGCACTCTTCTTTTACAGTTCCTTGAAGGACACAAGCTAGCACTCCAAGCACAAGAGAAACGCATCTGTCGAGACACGGTGGAAGCGTGGTCATCCCGAGAGGCTTGTGTGGATACTATAGAGAGCCTAAACATGTCAACTGGTTAGGTTTTGTGATTTGACTCTACAGTTGAGTGAGAGATCTCAACCGAAAATTAGGTATGAAAATTTTCGAACACTCGATTTACCCTGTTTCACTTGGATCCTGGAGGGTTTCGGTTAAATTCCGCTACGCTGTTTGGCTCCCAAAACCCAACATTTTGTATGGTGGTAACAGTCCTCCCCCCCTTAAAAATTTTTGTCCTCCAAAATAGCCTTTAGCTTCGGGTATTCTTCAGGATACCTTTCCGTAAGGTCTTTCTTTCAGTTTCCCAAGTTGTTTCTCTTTCAGAGTGGTGTGACCACTAAACTTTAACAATAGGAATAAGTTTGTTTCTTAACCTTCTGGTATCCTTCGCTAAGATAGCTATAGGTTTTTCATCATTTGTCAAGTTAGGTTCCAACTGTATGTCTTCTACTACAATACCATCCTTTGTGTCTACTAGATAGTTATTAAGCATACTGATGTGAAAAAAATTATGAACACTTGACATGCTTGGCGGTAGAGCTAACCTGTTACCCATTCTGAGGTACTCCAGTTATGGTGCCAAAATTGTGCATTTAAACTCCCAGGATTGCTAATGTTCTGTAGGCCATCAGAACACTACCCTTAGTGTGCATACCCAAGTGGCCCTCTTGGGCACTATGTAAACACATGCATATTGATCCAACCATCACACACATATTCACATTTCATGCACACCATGGCAGCAAAGAAGGAAAACACTAGCACAAGCCTTAATCTTGTAAAGTTCTAGTGACCAGCCACTGTACCTGTAACTTCCACTAATAAACTATGTCATTCTAGCCATCTACCCCCTATTTTATTTGATGCATTATCAATTATAGACTTA
>KK900358.1:7384-36351 GCA_000696445.1 Aquilaria agallochum | reverse complement strand
TTATGGGCCAAGGTTTGGCACCTTTATGTGAATAGTATGGGATTTGCATCAGGAAAATGTTGTACACAATTATATGTACCTTAGTTGGCCGAGAGCACCATGCTTATAATACTTGTGGTTTTCAGAAATCTAAACCAACCTTGTGGGCTTCTTGGTTGCCATATAGTTAGTACACTTGATGCACACCATGTATGCACTTAAATTGCATTTAAGTGTTGCCTTGCTTGTTATGCAAGTTATTATTTGAAACCTTGCTTGTTGTGCAAGTTAGGGGTTTTGGGCCTTGCCCTTGCTGCAAGTTGTTAATGGACCTTTGTTAAAGCCACCTGGGCCACCTCCCAGGCCTTTTAACTTAAGAAAATAAGACTTAAAAGTTGCCTTTGATTGCTAGGCCGAGAGCTAGGAACCTAATTATGAAGTTGGGCTTGTGAGCTAGTTTAGGAACTTTTAGGCCAGGGCCTGAGTAAGGTGTGACATTTGCACTCTTATGAAATTTTGTATGGGCAAAATGGCCATAAAGTGACAATAATTTTGACTCTACATTTAAAGTTCTATATCTCCCTGTCTAGAAGGAATATTTGTATGAAATTTTGACCAAAACTAGAGCACATATAGAGGGTTAACTAGGCTTTAAAATTTCTAGATCTAGAGCCCTGTAACCAAAGATATGATGTTCCAAATTTGGCCAAGTTACTGTTCATTTGATCAGAATTTTGTAACCAACTTAAAAAATCCATAACTTGGTCCATAGGTGGGCTATTGATGTAAACCAAAATTCATTGGTTTGATCTAAGTTTCTACTTGACAATGTGGCAAATAAAATAGGGGGTACATGGCTAGAATGATACAGTTTATTAGTGGAAGTTACAGGTGCAGTGGCTGGTCACTAGAACTTTACAAGATTGCCTAATGTGTGGTAGCCAAGATTAAGACTTGTGCTAGTGTTTTCCTTCTTTGCTGCCATGGTGTGCATGAAATGTGAATATGTGTGTGATGGTTGGACCAATATGCATGTGTTTACATAATGCCCAAGAGGGAGACTTGGGTATGCACACTAAGGGTAGTGTTCTGGTGGCGTACAGAAGATTACCAATCCTGGGAGTCTAAATGCACAATTTTGGCACCATAACTGGACTACCTCAGAATGGGTAACATAACTTGTATGCTACCTTGCCAACTCTGCCCAAGATCTCATAAGGATCGATGCATCTTGGAGCTAACTTGGTCCTTCTGCCAAATCTAACAGTGTCTTTGATTGGTAAAACTTTCAGCGAAACATTGTCCCCAACCTCAAATTCCAAGTCTTTACTTCTTTTCTTCACATAGGTTGTGGTCCTTTCATTTGCTGCCTTTAATCTCTCTTGAATTTCCTTGATTTTGGCAGTTGTCTCTTCAATAATTTTGGGACCCAACTCCAGCCTGTTTGAGGCTTCCACCCAACAGTAGGGTGTCATGCACCTTCTTCCATATAATGCTTCATAAGGTGCCATGTTAATGGTGCTTTGGTAACTATTGTTATATGAGAATTCCAACAATGGAAATTGTTAATCCCATTCACCTTTGAAATCCAAGACATTGCTCCTGAGCATGTCTTCCAATAGCTGTATCACCCTTTCAGTTTGCCCATCAGTATGAGGGTGATAAGCAATACTCAGATGGATTTTGGTTCCTAGTGCTTTATGAAAATCACTCCAAAATCGAGCTGTAAATCTTGGATCTCTATTAGATATAATGGAGTCCAGCACTCCACGTAGTCTCACTATCTCCTGGACATACTTCTGAGCTAACTTCTCCAAGGAGTCTGTGAGTGTCATAGATAAGAAGTGGGGACATTTGGTTAGCCTATCCACAATGACCCAGATTATATCATGCCTTAATCTGGTCATAGGCAACCCAGTCAAAAAGTCCATGGTTCTGTTGCCCCACTTCCTCACTGGTATAAGTAGAGTTTGTAGCGTACTAGCTGGCTTCTTGTGCTCTACCTTTACCCTCTGGCATGTGGCACATTTAGAGACATAAGTAACTATGTCTCTCTTCATGTTTGGCCACCAGAAGTGAGTCTTCAAGTCTTTATACATTTTGTTAGTTCTTGGATGGATGTTCAACTTTCTTGTATGAGCTTCTTCAAGTATTTCATCACTGAGCTTTGCTCCTTTAGGCATATAAATTCGGTCCTTGAAATATAGTAACCCTTGCTTGTAGGCAAAGGATTGATACAAGGAACTTTTTTCCTTGGTTGAAATCTTTTACAATCTTTGGTCTTTCCCGTTCTTGCGCTACCTTGACCTTTTTACGATTTGCCTTAAGGCCTTGTGCATTTATGATGTGTCATAGAAAAGACACTTCCCTTATCTAGAATTCACACTTGGATAACTTGGCCTAAAGGTGATGTTCCAATAGAGTCTTTAGGACAATCTTTAGATGATGTTCATGTTCATTTTCATCCTTGGAATAAACTAGCATGTCATCAATGAACACAACCACAAATTTGTCTAGATATGGTTTGAACACCCTATTCATCAGGTCCATGAAAGTAGCTGGGGCATTAGTCAAACCAAATGGCATGAATTTGTACTTATAATGCCCATATCTAGTCCTAAATGCAGTCTTAGGAATGGGATCTTCCTTTACTCTCAACTGGAAGTATCCAGATCTCAAACCTATCTTGGAGAAGATCTTAGCTCCCTTAAGTTGATCAAAAAGATCCTCAATCCTAGGGAATGAATACTTGTTCTTGATAGTCACTGCATTGAGCTTCCTGTAGTCAATGCATAGTCTCAAAGATCCATCATTCTTTTTCACAAAAAGAACAAGAGCTCCCCATGGTGAAACACTTGGCCTTACGAACCCTTTTTCAAGAAGTTCATCAAGTTGTTTCTTGACCTCATTCATCTCTATGATTGGCATTCTGTAAGGAGGTATGGATGTTGGACTAGCTTCTGGTTGCAGCTTGATTTCAAACTCAATCTCCCTTTGTGGAGGAATACCTAGCAGGTCTTTAGGAAAGACTTCTGGAAAGTCTCTCACTACAGGTATTCTATCCACATCCTCATCACAGTGCAATTCATTCAATACATTACAATAATCAAGCTAAGAAATCATAGGTATCTCATCTAGTACCTCTAGCTCAATGCCATGCATTTCATATAGTAATTCCTTAGAATTCACTAATGCATGCACTTCACCATCAGGCAATGTGATTTCCCTCTTAGCACAATCAATTCTTATGTTATGCACAGCAAGCCAATTCATACCCAACACTAAATCATACTTAGGAATCTTCAACACTAGCAGATTAGTCATAACCTTAGTCTTTCCTACTACTAGCTCACAATCCTTAGCTAGGTCATTAGTGAAAAGGCATTGACTACCTGCTATTTTCACTAAGGATATCCTAGGCATGATTTCAGTAGGCAATTTCAAGGCATCAACAAATTTCCTAGCCACTATAGACACAGATGCACCAGTATCAAACAAAACACTAACAGGCATACCATTAAGGTAAATATTACCTCTTAGTGCTCCTTCCTGCTCCGATGTCTCTGGCCTTTCCACTTGGAAGACTTTCCCAGCTCTCTACACTGGAGGCCGAGGCACTAGAGGAACTGGCCTTTGCTGTCCCTACCTAGCTGCTCCTCCTCTAGATCCTACCCCAAGAGGCCTTACTAGACCTTGGTTTTCTGGCCTCTTTTGAGCCTGTGGGTAGTCTTTGATCGAATGATCCATGGATCCACATCTTAGACATGCTTGGGTGTCAAAATAGCAAGGTTTCTTTCCATGAAACTTCTTGCATTTAGGGCACCTTACGCTGGGGAACTTCCCCTTAACCTTGCCCTCATTACCAAGATGAGAATTCTTGGCAATTCCCTGGCAATGTGGTGGCTTCTTTTGCTTGCCTCCTTCTTGACTACTTTCCCCTGGTCCACTGGAAAAATACTTAGTCTCATACTCCTATTGTTCTACCAATATAGCTTTCTGCACTACTTCATAGTATGTAACTACTCCAAAATATCTAACAGCCCTTCTAATGTCTGACTTTAGGCCTCTAAAAAATCTTTTGGCCTTCAACTCCTTTAGTCCATGGTACTGAGGAGCGTACCTCACCAACTGATTGAATTTGTGCTCATACTCTAGGACACTATGGTTCTCCTGCCTTAGAGCATCAAATTCAGCTTGCTTCATATCCTTGATAGCATCACTGATGTACTGTTCCTGGAACAGCTGTGTCAACTCTGGCCAGCTCATCTCAATATCTCTTCCTATCCTTTTACCCATCTGGAAAGCATACCTATCTCAGGTGTTTCTCTACCACATCTCTGCACTGCCTACCAAGTTGTAAGTAGCCAGTGGCACCTTCTTGGTAGAGTTGAGTGGCATCCTCTAAAAAATCTTTTCTATGAAGATTAACTACTGCTCAGCTCTCTCTTGCCCAACTCTTCCAACAGACTGTGGAGGTCTTAGGCCTTGGAACGACTTTAAAAGTCTGACTTTCTTACCACCTCACAAAAATGAAAGAATTACAAGTGTGTCATAATGGCTAAAAACCATTATATTGTGTAATTCTCACCGTAGTGATTGAAGTGTGGGGGGTAAAAGCATGATCAACACCTCCTTAAAAGTGTTCCAAGTTGGTAACTTAGTCCTCAATAAAATCCTTAAGGATTGCTTGTTTGTCAAGCAACCTATGGACTTTTTTGTAAGATTTTGGAAATTCAGGTACTCAATTACAAAACTTTCACAAAAGTGATTTGGAGAGTTATGAGAAGGATATGAATGGTATCAAAGTGCTATTGGAGGGGGAAATTGCTTATGGAAGACAACTAAGGACAAAGAAAAACACAAAAAGGCATAAAAGACCTAAGTGTTCTAATGTAGGCTTTAAGATTTGTATGTCTATGACTTAAGTCAAATGGAAGTTTTGTGGGGTTATCCCCATAAGGAGGGCTGCTAAAGGAAGATAATGATGGTAAAATGTGGGCCAAAAGATTAAGACTAAGAAACTATTGTCTTGTAGCAAGGAAAATGACATAAGGCAAGGTTAAGACTACTTAAGTGTGTTTATTGTACTTTTGACTATTTAAGTAGTCAAGATCACCTTTGCTTCTCTAAATTTCAGCCTCCACCAGCAAAAAGAAAGCCAGCCCTCTCCTCCACACTTCTCCATAGCCACCATACCTTCAAACTCAAAACTACTTGCAATTGAAGTCAAGGAAGCACAATTGGAAGCTATTTGGTACTATTGCTTGAGTACACCTAGGATCAAGCTCCAATTTCAGCATACCCATCAAGGCAAGGGTTCTCTTGCTCTCATGGGTTGTTTTCTGTATTTTCAAGCAACCATGGAGCTAGGGCTAAGCTTGGAAGAGAGCCATTAGCTCAATGAACCAAGCTTAGTGAGGGGAATGCACTTATTGAAGGATTTGTGACCTAGTGTGAAGTGCACAGCGATGGCAGCGAATTTCTAGGCTTCTAAAGCCAAAAAGTTAGTACTAACTACTGTTAAAATCCTGCTAATACCAAGCATTAGCTTGAGGAGGGCTGCCGTACTGATTTATTTAAGTTTATTGCATGTTTTACGGACTAATCTATGGTTATTGTTGCTGATGCATTTCATATGTTTGTTGGTTGTGAAAAATAATGGCTGGTGCATTTGGTTTCTATATCTTGTATATATGCATTGTGCTTCTTTTGTTTTAGGGTCTTTTGATTCAGGTTTTAATGATGGTTACATTTCCTATTGAATCCAAGTGCTACCCTTACTAAGTTTCTCAATGAAACTTACTCCCTTCAATTCTGTCATTTCAGGTCCAGCAGAAAGATCACATTCAAACTGACCTTTGTGGTTTGATTTTTGATGTGAACTTTCATGTACACGAACTTCCATGTGTCTAGTTATGATCTGGAAAGTTTGGTGATTTTAGGAGCACATTTGTTATTTTTGGTGATGGTACTTATTGTGTTATGCAGCAGCTGTCCAGCATCCTGTTCTGGAGTCCATTGTGTCTCAGGAACTCCTGTAACTTAGGTTGTGTATTTAGCTGAGTTAAGACCACTGTGTAGTTCATGTATGCATGTACATGTAGTGTATGTAAGATGAGACAAGTATGTGAACGTTTGAGTAATGTTTTGGCTATGTAAGTGATGTGCTGCAAAGCTGCCAAAGTGTGAATGATAGGCTGCTTACTTGTAAATTCTGTTTTGGCCATATAAAGTTGCTATATGCAAGAGCATATAATTCCTATGTCTAATGGACATATGTGGGATATCCTTGGAGGTTTTTCCCCTTGTGAATGAAATGTTTGCACACTTATGAAATTTTTTATGGGCAAAATGCTCATAAAGTGACCAGAATTTTGACTCTGGACTTAAAGTCTAGATCTCCCTGTTACGAAGGAATCTTGGTATGAAATTTTGACCAAACCTATAGAACATCTAGAGGTTAGACTTGGATTTGGAATTTATGAATTTTGAGCGCTGTAGCCGAAGATATGACATTACAAAGTTGGCTAAGTTTCTGTTCATTTGGTCAGAATTTTGTAACCAACTTCAAAAATCCATAACTTGGTCCATAGGTGGGCTATTGATGTAAAAAAAAAAATTCCTTGGTTTGATCTAAGTCTCTACTTGCTAATGGAGTAAAGAAAACATTGGGGGTATGTGGCTATAATGATACAGTTTATTAGTGGAAGTTACAGGTGCAGTAGCTGGTCACTAGAACTTAACAAGATTGCCTAATGTTTGGAAGCCAAAACTAAGACTTGTGCTAGTGTTTTCCTTCTTTGCTGCTACAGTGTGCATAAATGTAAATATGTGTGTTATGGTTAGACCAATATGGATGTATTTACATAGTGCTCAAGAGGGTCACTTGATTATGTACACTAGGGGTGTTGTTCTGATGACCTATAGGACACACCAAACCTGGGAGTTTAAATGCACAATTTTGGCACCATAACTGGAGTACCCCAAAGTGGGTAACAGACTTCATCTAGGTCTTCAAGATCCTTTGATATTTGTCTCCTAGATCTATGAGAGCCCTCTGTGTGGTGATGCTCTCTATGATCTTTTTGCCTTCTCCTGGATCTTCTCTCATGGCCTTCCTAAATCTCATTCATAGTGGAGGAATGGTCATAGACTAAGGGACTGGTCCTGGATACTTGACCAATCTCAGACCTTAGTCTTCTTCCTCTTGGATTTATCCTATCCTCATCTTCCTCCTCAAAAGTTTCATCATTTGTGTCTTCTATGCTTCCAGAAGGAACATATTCAGATGTGTTCCTAGTATCCTCTTCTGGTTGCTGCTGTGCATCCTGAACTGGTTTTACTGGAGCTAGTTGGACTCCCTGCTATTGTGCTTGTATCAGCCTTACTAGGTTCTCATTGATTAGATTTAAGTTTCTCTGAAGCTCTAACCAAACCTTAGGCACTTCAGGGTTTGATACCCTCTATTGCCCATGATTCCCTCTATTCTGTCCATTTCTTTGTTGCCCAGAGTCAGTAGGAGGCCTTCAGGGTTGTTCCCCTCTCCTTGTGGAACCATGATTACTTCTTGCTTTGATGATTCACCATAGAGAACATATAAAGATCATAGGTATTTCAAAGGCACTTCATGATGGGTTTTGGGAGCCAAACAGTGCAGCGGAATTTAACCGAAACCCTCCAGGATCCAAGTGAAACGGGGTAAACCGGGTGTTCAAAAATTTTCATACCTAATTTTCGGTTGAGATCTCTCACTCAACTGTAGAGTCGAATCACAAAACCTGAACAGCTGACATGTTCAGGCTCTCTATGGTATCCACACGAGCTTTTCGGGATCACCACGCTTCCACCGCATCCCGGCAGATGCGTTTCTCTTGCGCTTGTAGTGCTAGCTTGCGTCCTCCAAGGAATTGCAAGAGAAGAGTGTGGCTGTCCTTTTGGGAGGCTAGGGCAAGGAGACCTACAAATTTCTCACTAGAAGTTGTATTTATAGTGAGACTCAACTTCTAGGCCTAATAGGTTTCAAAGCCCTAATCCAATTAGGCTTTAATTTCGGGCTTAACAATGGCTCAACAATTGGGCCCATTATTAATACAAAATCATTGTGAAACCATAACCCAAATTATTAGCCCAAGCACTCTAATGATCCAAATAGCTCTATGTGTACGACCCAATAGGCTCCTACCATGTTGGCAATGATCATAAATCACATTTATGATCATAAGCAATGAGCGGTGTCTAGCAACACATCATTGCTACCCAAGTGACAAGATTGTCGATGATTTGACTAAACCTTTATGATCATCACCGATATATGCCATTGTCCCTTTCTCCAAGATATCAAGACTAGGCACGAGACATGGATTGTGTCCCTCTCGTATAGCCCAATCTTTGGTTTCTTGATTACCGAGTAGACCAACTTAAACTGATGACATTGATATCGTATATCAACTCATCCGAGCATGGCCATGCATTTTNTAGACTACATATCTCATATTAGTCTCCACATATGCTAGTCGTTATGTATTATTGCAACCCGCTCCACAATAATACTAGACCAGGGACGTTTAAGAATATCTTCATTCTAGGGTTACAATTATGTTTGTTAAGTTATGCAGAAACAAAACAATAAACATAATTGCTGGATTAATGCCTTAATAAAATATCATGACTTAATGTGCAAAAATACAATCATCTCATGATTGGCTTTTGGGCATAACACTAACACTTGACACTAGCTGATACGATGCAAGAAGGCACCACCAAGGTTGGCAAGGATCCATTGAAGATAACTAGTGGACCATTGACAAGAAAGAATGCTAAGGAGCTCACAGTGCATTTCAAGCATTTTTCTCAAGCTTTTTCATGAAGAATGGGCGTGGAATTTCGCAAGGAGCTACTGGAACATGCAAATAATCATATGGAGATGATGGCCAAGCTTGGATTTTGACTGATTGGTGATATTCCGGTATAAAAATCATATCCTGAGCTAAATAGATCAAAATTGGGTGATTCTTAGTTCATTGGAAATCTAACATCTGGAGCTAAAAATCATATGAAGACCATGAAACCCAGTTTACATGTTAAAAAGGTCCAATTTAGCTTCAAAGTCACGATTTGCGAGTCATCTCTAGTTCAAAAGTAGTTGCAGTATTTTGGGAATATCTTTGGCTTTAGACATCCATTTTGTGTGATTTAGTTTTTGTTTCGAAGCTAAGAAAGAGATCTACAACTTTCATGCTTTGTGTTTCGAGAAATCATGGCTACATCAAGGTCAAATTTCAACTTGAAGTTGAAGACACGAGCAAGAACCCTAAGGAGCCCTTAAGTGCACCTAAGAAGACTATTTTGGGGTTTTTATGGCCAATCTTGTGTTGTAACATATTTTATTTTATTTTATTTTCATGTTTATTGAAATCATTTAGGATGTAATTAGGGCCATGGAAGTGATTCAGGTCACATAGGATAAAGAAAATTCACTGCACACATTGAACATATGCAAATTAGGTATTTGAGTCCTAGTTTGACTAGGTTTTCTTAAGTTTTTTGTACCTAGGTTTCCTATGTGACTTGGGCTACAAATTTTGTAGAGTCTTTTTCCCTACTTTAGGCCTATAGATAGGCACATATTTTGGATGTAAAACACAGCTTTCAACCGAAATAATATTGCTACTTTGGAGAGATTTCCCTTTGGTTCTTGGTGGACTACCTTGGTGCACAAGTGTGCTCATGTTCTTGGTGTTCTATATTTCATGTTTCTAGTCACAAGTTGATTAGGGGTGGGGATCTTAAAATTTAATCTCTATGATGTCTTGTCGAGCTTGAAGAACATCTTGGCCATGTTTCATGGTCTTTATACCCACTGATTCGAACCCCAATGGTAGAAAGACCATGAAATGTGCCCAAGATGTTTTTCAAGCTCCAAAAGACATCAAAGAGACTGGATTTGAACCCACACCCTAATCAACCTGTGATTAGAAACAAGAAGTATAAGAAAATGAACAACACAATCAACTTGTGCACCAAGGTAGTCCACAAAGAACCAAAGAGAATTTTTCTCCAAAGTAGCAATATTATTTCATGTCAAGGCTATGTATTACAACCAGAATATATGCCTATTTATAGGCCTAACCTAGGGTAAAAGACAAGCCAAAATTCACAGCCCAAGTCACATAGGAAACCTAGGTACAAAAGACTTAAGAAAACCTAGTCAAACTAGGACTCAAATACCTAATTTGCACATGTTCATTGTGTGCAGCGAATTGTCTTTATCCTAGGTGACCTGAATCACTTCCATAGCCTAAATAACATCCTAAATAATGTAAATAAGTAGGAAAATAAAATAGAATATGTTACAGTACAAGATTCACCATAAAAACCCCAAAATAGTCTTCTCGAGTGCACTTAAGGGCTCCTTAGGGTTCTTGCTTGTGTCTTCTTTGATCATATAGCTCCCCCCTACTTAGAAGGATTCATCCTCGAATCAAAACCTGCATTAGAAATTGGGATTGAATCAATAACGATGAAATAATCAACACATAAGCACTTACCTTTCACATAAGCACCAATAGCATGGAATGCTTGTCTATGGAGCTTTAATCTTGTGAAAAACCTGAACCAATATCCAAATGCAATGATAATTTTGATACCTCCAGGTTCAAAAACAAAGTTAGAAGCAAGTAGTACAAAAAATCTGAAAGTTTGCACAATTTCATCTTAACTATAGGCAACACTTTCATTGCCTTTGCCATTTCAAAAACATTACTCTCACAACTAGGAAAAGTGTTGGAATAATTTATCTCAAGGATGCTGTATGCACTCAAAATAAATGGACCTAAACTCACACAAGTCTTATGGTTATGAAAAGAACAAGTTTTGCATGTCAAGACAATAATTTGCATAGGCCATTCAAACAAACAAGAATTGAATACAATGCAACCTAAACTAATAACCAAACAAGGATGCACAAATTTTACAAAAATCCTAAGCATTTTAAATGAAACAAGATTGGAGTAGATAGGATTAAGTGAAACAAATTTAGTAGCAAACTTATTTTTGCATGTATATGCACAACAATGCATGAAATTTATGACTAGGATGTGACACAAAACAAAGGACTAAACATACCTCCTTAAAATGTTGAATTTAAAACCAGAATTTTCACTAAAAATAAAAATTTTTAGGTTTGGACATAAAGCAAAAGGATCAATGCTCAAAAGTTCGTGTAATGCATGTGTCAAGGTAAAGAAATGCTTGCTGGAAATTAAAGATTGACACACAAAAATGGGCTGAACATGGATGTGAATCAAAGAAGTATGTAAGAAAAATTTATGCATGAAAAATCCAAAAGAAGTGGATTTAATTTGAGGCAAAACAAAGCAATGTGAGATTGATACAAAACAAACAAATTCAAAAACAAAAGACAACAAAACAGATTTTTCTCTAGAGAAACTCATGGAATTCAAAAGATGATTTGACAAAACCAAAGAATTAGAAAGCTTAAAACCCTATTTTGTCAAATTTTCATGCTTACTTCATTGTCTTAATCTTGTTTCATGAAAACCATTTGTCAAAATAACATTGCAAGCAAGCACACATTGTTTGAGATTTTCATGCAAAACTACATCAAATCTAGGTGTTAGGAAGAAATACATTATAGTGGCTGGCCTTAGTCTCCATGTATCTTCCTTAGGAACAACAAAATTTTCATCTTTGAACTCAATGGCTTCGTGTGGAGTTGCAATAATTTTGTCCCTTTGAAACATAGGACAAGAAACAATGTTAGGCAAACTTTTGCATATGAAATCACTTGGACTTACCTCAAATTGTTCCTTTTCAACCTCCTTCATTGGTTTGATGCATGGGACATGGCTTGAAATATTAGGAACACCAACTTCCTGGATGGGCAACAACTCACTTGATTCTTGTAACTCATCTCCACTTAAGTCCTGAAAAGAAGACAACACAATACTAGAAGAAGACTCCATTATGTTAGATGAAAGTATGGCTTCTCTATAGGTCTTTATCTCTTCACTTGGCTTGGGTTCATTACACTCTTGTCTTCCCTCAACTTCGCACTCAATTTCTTTTCTTGGGAACTCTCCACTTTTCTTCTCCTCATGTTCACTCTTCTCACTTGATCTCTCGTTTGTTCTCTTGGCTTTCCCCTTTTCACTATTGCCCTAAACTTTCCCCTCATTTACTTTTCTCTCAACCTCACTTTCAAGCTTTCTTTGATCCTCCAAGACTTGTTGTGCTGAAAGTGGGACAAGCATGATTGACTTTTCTTATTGAGGCTGAGACAAGTCTCCTTTTGTGGCCTTCACTCTTGGCTTAGGTGCTTCTCTCACATCCTTGCTCCATGCTTCTCTCCATGTGGAAATTCCTCCTTGAGACATCTTGGATGCCTTGGAACTTTTGATGATCCTCTTGGCCTTAATGGCATGATGAAGCAAATCCTCCATGTTGAAATAAGGCACCATCTCCAGTTTGTTGGAAATCTCAGGATTGAGACCATTAATTAATCTAGCAATGGTGGCCTCTGCATCCTCCACGATGTTGGCTCAGGTCAAGGTTATCTCCATGTCTTTGTGGTAGTCCTCCACACTCCTTTGGCCTTGCACTAGCCTTTGAAGGTTAAGGCATTGATCTCTAGTGTAGTAGCTAGGAACAAATCTCCTCCTCATCAAGGCTTTAAGGGCTCTCCATGTGTGTATGCGCTCCTCCTCATTCCTTCTCTTACAAGTAACATCCTGATTCCACCATACAAAAACATAATTAGTGAACTTAATGGTAGCCAATCTAACCTTCTTTTCCTCAGAGTAATGATGGCAATCAAACACCATCTATATCTTTCGCTCCTACTCCCAATATGCATTTGCATCACTCCTCCCTTGGATGGATGGAATGGTAAGCATGATGGAGTTGAGATTGTTGTCCTCCCTTGGCTCCCCCATCCTTGGAAGTCCATGGACATGCCAAACTCCTTATTCCTCTTTAGGTTCTTCTCTCCTTGGACCTCTCCTTGGTTTGAAGAAGGGATTAGGTCTCCTTAGCAACCTTAAATCTATGTCCTCAATCTTTCCCACAAATCTATTGAGAGTTTCTTGAAGTTCTCTCATGGTAGTCTCCTTATTGTGTCTCACTTCCATTCTCTTATCCTCCTGGCCCTCCATACTCCTGAAAACAAAGATCCTCACACACACTCACATCACATGTGTCACTCAAAATATGAACACTCAAACACTCAATTTATTAGTGAGAATATTTCTATTCAAAGAGTTCTCAAAAGTTCTAAGAAAACTGTCCTCAAAGCACACAAGAAAACTTGAATTCTTGAAAACAATTTTGACTCCAAAAGAGGTGGGCTAAACAAGCTTTAAAAGACTCTAGGAAGCTCTTGCAATTGATGATCACAAGAACCACAAAGAAAGTTTCTTGGCTTAAAACAATGGTGTAACGTTTGTGGGCGCAAAACCAAAACACTTTGTGCAACTTCTTTTGCAAATCTCCTTCCTTTTCTTTTCTTTTCTTTGTTCTTTTCTTTTCCTTTTTTTATCCTTCTTTTTTTTTCTTGCTGTTTGATGCTAAAACAACTCCCCTCTCGAAGTTCCTTGCTGCCAAAGACAAAAAGTTAGGTTTCTCTTTGGCCAAGACAAGAAACTATTAAAATTTTGCACAATTTGAAACAACAATTGATACCAAAACTTCCTGAACTTGGATCCTCCCTTTTTTTTTTTTTGTGTTTTCTTGACTCTAGGATGCTGGAAACAGTGAAAACAATAGAGATTAATAGGCTTGGACACAAAACAAAAAGATAAGAAACAAACAATAACATACGAATTGAAACTAAGAACACAAGGTAACACTAGTTGACTTCTTTTTGTTTTTTTTGGTTGTTTGATTGGAAACAAGACTGGAAACAAACAACATAGACCTAAAAAAAGATGAAAAAGGAAAAAAATAGAGAATTACAACATAAAATTACTAGAAAAAAATTGGAAGAAAAATTAAGATAAACAAGAACACCAAGATATGTCCTTCGGATGGAACTTGTGGCTCTAATACCAACTGATGCGAATCCCAATGGTATAAAGACCATGAAATGCGCCCAAGATATTTTTCAAGCTCCAAAAGACATCAAAGAGATTGGATTTGAACCCCCAACCCTAATCAGCCTGTGATTAGAAACAAGAAGTATAAGAAAACCAAGAACACATGCAATTTGAGCACCAACGTAGTCCACAAGGAACCAAAGAGAATTTTTCTCCAAAGTAGCAATATTATTTCATGTCAAGGCTATGTGTTATGACCAGAATATGTGCCTACTTATAGGCCTAAACTAGGGTAAGACAGGCCAATTCATACCCCAAGTCACATAGGAAGCCTAGGTACAAAAGACTTAAGAAAACCTAGTCAAACTAGGACTCAAGTACCTAATTTGCACATGTTCAATGTGTGCAGCCAATTCTCTTTATCCTAGGCAGCCTAAATCACTTCCATAGCCTAAAAAAATCCTAAATAATGTAAATAAGTAGGAAAATAAAAAATAATATGTTATAATACAAGATTGGCCATAAAAATCACAAAATAGTCTTCTCGGGTGCACTTAAGGGCTCCTTAGGGTTCTTGCTTGTGTCTTCATTGATCATATTAGCTTGGTATAGGTGACTTGGGCTACGAATTTTGGCCTGTATTTTACCCTAGTTTAGGCTTATAAATAGGCACATATTTTGGATGTAAGACACAGCCTTGACATGAAATAATGTTGCTACTTGTGCAAAATTTCAATAGTTTCTTGTCTTGGCCGAAAAGAAACCTAACTTTTTGTCTTTGGTAGCAAGGAACTTCAAGAGGGGAGTTGTCTTAGCATCAAACAGCAATAAAAATAATAAAAATAATAAAAATAAAAGAACAAAGAAAAGAAAAGAAAAGAAAGGAGATTTGCAAAAGAAGTTGCACAAAGTGTTTTGGTTTTGCGCTCAGAAACCTTACACCATTGTTTTGAGCCAAAAAGCTTTCTTTGTGGTTCTTATGATCATCTATTGCAAGAGCTTCCTAGAGTCTTTTAAAGCTTGTTTAGCCCACCTTTTTTGAAGTCAAAATTGTCTTCAAGAATTCAAGTTTTTTTGTGTGCTTGGAGGACAGTTTTCTTAGAACTTTTGAGAACTCTTTGAAGAACAATATTCTCACTAACAAATTGAGTGTTTGAATTTTCATCTTTTGAGTGAAACACGTGAGGTTAGTGTTAGTGTTGTGCCCAAAAGCCAATGATGAGATGATTGTTTTTTTTGCACATTTAGTCATGATATTTTATTAAGGCATTAATCCAGCAATTATGGTTTGTTGTTTTATTTCTGAGTAACATAAGAAACATAATTGTAACCCTAGAATAATGATATTCTTAAACTTCCCTAGTCTAGTATTATTGTGGAGCAGGTTACAATAATACATAACGGCTAGCATATATGGAGAATAATATGAGATATGTAGTATGCATATGGGTACAAGTTGGAGAACTTGTGTACTGGACCGACCCACCATGAGAACACTACATGGATCGTTATATCAGTGTCACAAGTGATTCTCATAGTGATCATGGTATATGTAGTCCTTTGACCTAAGTCATCAAGGTTCCCTACATGTGAGTCACATACTTTGATACTTTCCTCTGTTGCTCGTAATTGAGTGAACTTGAAGGAGGTCATTGGGTATGTCACATATCATGTTAAGGGATTTGTATGATTAAGATGGGATTTGTCCCTCCTATGTAATGGAAGTGATATCTCCGGGCCCCTTGATAGAGTAAGAGTTAGAAAAATGCATGGCCATGCTCGGATGAGTTGATATACGATATCGATGTCATCAGTTTAAGTTGGTCTACTCAGTAATTAAGAAACCAAAGATCGGGCTATACGAGAGTGACACATTCCATGTCTCGTGCTTAGTCTTAATATCTTGGACAAAGGCAAAGTGGCATATATCGGTGATGATCATAAAGGTTTAGTCGAATCACCGATAATCTTGTCACTTGGGTAGCAATGATGTGTTGCTAGACACCGCTCATTGCTTATGATCATAAATGTGATTTATGATCATTGCCAACGTGGTAAGAGCCTATTNCTTGCCCTAGCCTCCCAAAAGGATAGCCGCACTCTTCTCTTGCAATTCCTTGGAGGACGCAAGCTAGCACTGCGAGTGCAAGAGAAATTTATCTGCTGGGACGTTGTGGAAGCGTGGTGATCCTGAGAGGCTCGTGTGGATACCATAAAGAGCTTGAACACGTCAACTGTTTAGGTTTTGTGATTCGACTCTATAGTTGAGTGAGAGATCTCAACCGAAAATTAGGTATGAAAATTTTTTAACACCCGGTTTACCCCGTTTCACTTGGATCCTAGAGGGTTTTGATTAAATGCCGCTGTGCTGTTTGGTTCCCGAAACCCAACAGTGAGTGTGTGTGTGAGGATCTTTGTTTTCAGGAGTATGGAGGGCTAGGAGGATAGGAGAATGGAAGTGAGACACAATGAGGAGCCTACCATGAGAGAACTTTAAGAAAGTCTGTATAGACTTGTGGGAAGGATTGAGGACATAGATCTGAGGTTGCCAAGGAGACCTAATCCCATCTTCGAACCAAGGAGAGGTCCAAGGAGAGAAGAACCCATGGACGAAGAAGGCATTTGGCATGGCCATGGGCTTCCGAGGAGGGCGGAGCCAATGGAGGACAACAATCTCAACTCCATCATGCTTACCATTCCATCCTTCCAAGGGAGGAGTGATCCTGATGCATATTGGGAATGGGAGAAAAAGATTCAGTTGGTGTTTGATTGCCATCATTATTCTGAGAAAAAAAAGGTTAAATTGGCTTCCATTAAGTTCACTGATTATGCTCTTATATGGTGGAATTAGGATGTTACTTGTAGGAAAAGGAATAGGGAGGAGCCCATACACACATGGAGATCCCTTAAAGCCTTGATGAGGAGGAGATTTGTTCCTAGCTACTACACTAAAAATCAACACCTTAAGCTTCAAAAGCTAGTGCAAGGCCAAAGGAGTGTGGAGGACTACCACAAAGACTTAGTGATAACCTTGACCTAAGCGGACATCATGGAGGATGAGGAGACCACAATTGCTTGATTAATTAATGGTCTCAATGCTGAGATTGCCAACAAAGTGGAAATGTTGCCTTATGTCAACATGGAGGATTTGTTTCATGAAGCCACTAAGACCGAGATGATCATCAAAAGGTCTAAGGCATCCAAGATGTCTCATGGAGGAATTTCAACATGGCGAAGAGCATGGAGCAAGGATGTGAGAGAAGCAGCTAAGCCAAAAATGGAGGCCACAAAAGGAGAGTTGTCTCAGCCTCAGCAAGAAAAATCAATCATGCTTGTCCCACTTTCACCACAACAAGTCTTGGAGGATCAAAGAAAGCTTGAAAGTGAGGTTGAGAGAAAAGTAAATGAGGGGAAAGTTTAGGGCAAGAGCGATGAAGGGAAAACCGAGAAAACAAATGAGAGATCAAGTGAGAAGAGTGAACTTGAGGAGAAGAATAGTGGAGAGTTCCTGAGAGAAGAAATTGAGTGCAAAGTTGAGAAAAGACAAGAGTGCAGTAAACCCAAGCCAAGTGGAGAGAGAAACACCTACAAATAAGCCATACTTTCATCTAACATAATGAAATCTTCTTCTAGTGTTATGTTGTCTTCTTCCCGGGAATTAAGTGAATATGAGCTTCAAGAATCAAGTGAGTTGCTGCCCATCAAAGAAGTTGGCATTCCAAAATTTGCAAGCCATGTCCCCTGCTTCAAACCAACTAAGGAGATTTAAAAGGAACAATTTGAGGTAAGTCCTAATGATTTCGATTGCAAAAGTATGGCTAACATTGTTTCTTACTCTATGGTTCATGGGCAAGACAATGTTGCAACTCCACCCGAAGTCATCGAGTGCAAAGGCGAAAATTTTATGGTTCCTACACCAAAGGAAGATACTTGGAGACTAAGTCCAACCACTGTAATGTATTTCTTCCTAACACCTAGATTTGATGTAGTTTTGCATGAAAATCTCTAACAATGTGTGTTTGCTTGCAATGTTATTTTGACAAATGGTTTTCATGAAACTAGATTAAGAGAATGAAGTAAGCATGAAAATTTGAGAAAATGTTGTTTTAAGCCTTCTAATTCTTTGGTTTTGTCAAATCATCTTTTGAATTCCATGAGTTTCTCTAGAGAAATATCTGTTTTGGTGTCTTTTGTTTTTGAATTTTTTTGTTTGGCATCCATTTCACATTGTTTGGTTCTGTCTCAAGTTAAATCTACTTCTTTGGAATTTTGCATGGATAAATTGGTTTTTACACATGCATTAAATATTTCTTCGATTTTCATTCATGTTCAGCCCATTTTTGTGCAATCTTTAATTTCCAGCAAGCTTTCTTTCGCCATGACATATGCATTACACAAAGTTTTGAGCCTTGATCTTTTTGCTTTATGTCTAAACCCGAAAGTTTTAATTTTGAGTGAAAATTCTGGTTTTAAATTCAGCCTTTTAAGGAGGTATGTTGAGTCCTTTGTTTTGTGTCACATCCCATTCACAAATTTCATGCATTGTTGTGCATATACATGCAAAAATAAGTTTGCTACTGAATTGGTTTCGCTTAATCCTATCTACTCCCTAAATGTTTCATTTAAAATGCTTACGATTTTTGTGGAATTGGTGCATCCTAGTTTTGTTTTTTTTACAGGCCACATTGTGTTTAATTCTTGTTTATTTGAATGGCCTATGCAAACTATTGTCTTGACATGAATAAGTTATGCTCTTCATGACCTTGACACTTACGTGAGTTTTGGTCTATTTGTTTCGAGTGCATACAGTATCCCTAAGGTAAATTATTCCAACACCTTTCCTAGTTATGGAATAATGTTTTTGAGATGGCAAAGGCAATGAAAGTGATGCCTAGAGTTAAGATGAAAATTGTGCAAACTTTCAAATTTTTTGTGCCAATTGCTTCTAACTTTTTTTTTGAACCTGGAGGTATCAAAATTAACATTGCATTTGGATATTGGTTCAGGTTTTTCACAAGATTAAAGCTCCATACACAAGCATTCCATGCTATTGGTGCTTATGTGAAAGGTAAGTGATTATGTGTTGATTATTTCATTGTTACTGATTCAACTCCCTTTTCTAATGTAGGTTTTGATTCAAGGATGAATCCTTCTAAGGAGGGGGGAGCTGATATGATCAAAGAAGGCACAACCAAGGATGGCAAGGATCCATTGAAGATAACTAGTGGACCATTAACAAGAAAGAATGCTAAGGAGCTCACTAGTGTACTTCAAGCTTTTGTCTCAAGCTTTTTCATGGATAATGAGCTTGGAATTTCGCAAGGAGCTGCTGGAACATACAAGGAATCATATGGAGATGATGGCCAAGCTTGGAGTTTGGCAGATTGGCGATATTTCGGTATAAAAATCATATCTTGAGCTAAATACATCAAAATTGAGTGATTCATGGTTTATTGGAAAGCTAACATTTGGAGCTGCAAATCATATGCAGACCATGAAACCCAGTTTTCACGTTAAGAGCATCCAATTTAGCTTCAAAGTCACGATTTGCTAGTCATCGCTGATTCGGAAGCAGTTGTAGTATCTTGGGCATATCTTTGGCTTTAGATGTCTGTTTTGTGTGATTCAAGTGTTGTTTCGCAGCTAAGAAAGATATCTACAACTTTCATGCTTTGTATTTTGAGAAATCATGGCTGCATCAAGGTCAAAATTTCTATTTGAAGTTGAAGACACAAGCAAGAACTCAAAGGAGCCCTTAAGTGCACCCGAGAAGACTATTTTGGGGTTTTTATGGTCAATCTTGTGTTGTAACGTATTTTATTTCATTTTCATGTTTATTTACATTATTTAGGATGTAATTAGGGCCATGGAAGTGATTCAGGTTACATAGGATAAAGAAAATTCGGTGGACACATTGAACATGTGCAAATTAGGTACTTGAGTCCTAGTTTGGCTTGGTTTTCTAAGTCTTTTGTAACTAGGTTTCCTAGGTTTCTTGGTCTGTGAATTTTGGCCTGTCTTTCACCCTTGTTTAGGCCTATAAATAGCCACATATTCTAGATGTAAAACACAGCCTTGACATGAAATAATATTGCTACTTCGGAGAAAAATTTTCTTTGGTTCTTTGAGGACTACCTTGGTGCACAAGTTGCTTGTGTTCTTTGTTTTCTTATACTTCTTCTTTCTAATCATAGGTTGATTAGAGGTGGGGGTTTAAATCCAGTCTCTTTGATGTTTGTGGAGCTTGAAAAACATCTTGGGCGCGTTTCATGGTCTTTTTACCATTGGGGTTTGCATCACTAGCAGCTGACCAAACTGAGTTCAAGTATGTAGATGCATACAATGAAATTATATGCTATGTACATCTACAAACCATAATCTAATACCACCTTTTATTAACCACTTCGGGGTAGTCCAACTATGGTGCCAAAATTGCGCATTTAGACTCCTAGGATTGGTAATGTTCTGTAGACCATCATAACACTACCCTTAGTGTGCATACCCAAGTGGCCCTCTTGGGCACTATGTAAACACATGCATATTGGTCCAACCATTACACACATACTCACATTTTATGCACACCATGGAAAAAAAGAAGGAAAACACCAGCACAAGTCTTAATCTTGCCTACCACACATTATGCAATCTTGATAAGTTCTGGTGACCAGCCACTGCACCGGTAACTTCCACTAATAAACTGTATCATTCTAGCCATGTACCCCTATATTTTATTAGCTCCATTATCAATTATAGACTTATATAAAACCAAGTAATTTTGTTTTACAACAATAGCCCACCTATGGACCAAGTTATGGATTTTTTAAGTTGGTTACAAAATTCTGACCAAATGAACAGTAAGTTGGCCAAATTTGCAACATCATATCTTTGGCTACAGGGCTCCAAATAGAGAAATTAAAAATCCTACTTCAACCTCTAGATGTTCTCAAGGGGTGGTAAAACTTTCATACCAAGATTCGTTCTACACAGGGAGATATAGAACTTTAAGCACATAGTCAAAATTCTGGTCACTTTATGACCATTTTACCCATACAAAATTTCATAAGTGTGCAAACACTTCATTTGCAAGGGGAAAGCCTCCAAAGCTACCCCATATATGTCAATTACACATATGAAATACATTCCCTTGCATTTAACAACCATATGTGGCTAAAACAGAATTTACAAGTAAGCAGCCCATCATTCACACTTAGGCAGCTTTGCACCACATCACTTACATAGCCAAAACATTACTCAAATGTTCACATACTTGTGTCATTTTACATACACTACATATACATGCCCACAGGTAGTACATAATGGTCTCAACAAAGCTAAATACACACCCAAAGTTATAGGAGTGGCCTAGACACAATGGAGTCCAGAACAGGATTTTGGGCAGCTGTTGCACAACACAATAAGTTCCACCATTAAAATACCAAATGTACACCCAAACTCCCGAAAATTTCCAGATCATAACTAGACATATGGGAGCTCCTGTACCTGAAAATTCATATCGAAACTCAAACCAAAACTTTCATTTTAAATGAGATCTTTCTGTTGGACCTGAAATGAGAGAATTGAGGGGAGTAAGTTTCATTGAGAAACTTAGTAAGGGTAGCACTTGGATTCAATAGGCAATTTAACCATCATTAAAACCTGCATCCAAAGACACTAAAAAAAAAATTGAATGCATATATACAAGATATAGCAACCAAATGCAGCAGCCATTCACAACAAACAAACACATGAAATGTGGCAGCAACATATACCATAGGTTGGTCCATAAAACATGCAATAAACATAAATAAGTCACTATAGCAGCCCTCCTGAAGCTAATGATTGGTCTTATGAGTATTTTAACAGTAGTTAGTACTAACTTTGGACTCTAGAAACTCTCATTTCACTGCCATCTTTAGGCACTTCACACTAGGTCACAAAACCTTCAATAAGTGCACTCCCCTAACTAAGCTTGGTTCATCAAGCTCATGGCTCTCTTCCAAGCTTAGCGCTAGCTCCATGGATGTTTGAAGATTGCAGAAATAGTCCATGAGAGCAAGAGAACCCTTACCAAAGTGGGTAGGTCAAAAATCAAGTTTGACCCTAACAGCATCCAAGCAATACTCTAGTTTGCCTCCAATTGCTTCCTTTTGCCTTCAATTTCAATCAATTGCAAGTTTGAATGTGTGGTGGCTATGGAGGAAGTGTGGCTATGTTCATGGGCTAGAGGAGGATGAAAATTAGGGAGGGATAAGTGATTTGGCCACTTAAATGGCCTTAAATGAGCTTAAGGGCACAAAACACAATTAAACAAGCTTAAGCTTGCTTTATGTCATTTTTCATCTCACTAATTATGGTTTCCATGTCTTAAACCCATTGGTACACATGTGCCCAACATTTTTTACCATTTATCCAGTCTTGGCTGCCTCCCCCATGGTGGAATAACCCCACAATTCCACCCTTAGACTTAAGTCAAAAGCTTGAATACCTAAAGGTTTACAATAAGACATTTAGGTCCTTAATGCCTTTAGTGTTTCCTTTGTCCAAAATTGTCTTCCATGAGCAATTTGGTCCTCCAATAGCACTTTCATACCATTTATATCCTTCCCATTACTCTCCAAGTCTCTTTCTTAAGAGTTTTGCAATTGAGTACCCGAATTTCCAAAACCTTACAAAAAAGTCCATAGGTTGCTTGACAAACAAGTAATCCTTAAGGATTTTCTTGGGGGCCAAGTTACCAACTTGGAACACTTTTAAAGAGGTGTTGATCATGTCTTTTTTCCTCCACACTTCAATCACTATGGTTAGAATTACACAATATAATGGTTTTTTATGCATTGTAACACACTTGTAATTCTCCCATTTTTGTGTACTGGTAACAGATCTACCCTTGATGTTAAGGGGAATCTCAGTCCAGACAAAGGAAGTAGTTTTCGGTTCCACTATGATAAGGTTCATCATCATAGATATCCCTTCTTCATCTAATGCCATCCTTGGGAGGCAAATGCAGGGCAATCTTCACATTCATCTCCTAAGTGCTTGGCTTAGGCCAAGGAGAACGAAGGAAAATGGTGGGGAAGAGCTAAGAGGACTGATACAGTGGTGTATGTGCAAGACTGGCAACTTTGAGGGCATAGTTGCACACAGAAATTGAGGCTAGGGTGGAAAATGGCAGAAATTAGAGTTAAGGGCTCAATTGCACATTTCGAATGGTGATGCAAATGGAATCAAAACATGGGAAGTGGAAGTTTCGGCCATGCAAAATTTATGTGGACTAGTGTAATACTATGTCAAATTGTGGTAGACAACTATGATGATTATGTCACATCATGTCTGCCACTAATGGGAAATGTCATTTCCTAGTTGGTTTAACTAGTACTTAAACTAGTTACATTGGCCGGTTAGCACATGGGATTATTTGACTTTATGGCATCTTTGTTTTATGCTTGGCAATTAAAGCCATGAAGGGACTTAAGTGACAAGGAAAACCTATGTTTTAGTGGTGCATGTGTGACCGTGTGAGCTTGAGGACTCCATTGAGCCATGCAAAATAGGTAAAGGCCGAGATGGACATTATGGTTAGACNTTGCTTGGCATTTTGGGAGCTCCAAATGGAAAAGGTATATTGGTAAGATTTGTGTGCAAGAAATGCACATGGGTACATGTATGGCTTATATGGCCGAGAGCAACAATGTGGAGTGTGTGTGTGTACTTGAGTGCTTTGGTGATTTTCTTATGCATGCTAACCCCATTTATGGATTAATTGCTATGATTATATATTTTGTATATGTATATGCTTGGTTTTCTTGTCTTTGTGTTTGTTTTGCAGGTTGAGCTAACCAATTGGAGGTTATGCTTTGAGTGAACACTCAGCTTAACTAAATAGACTCATTTGAGTTCTATATGTATATAAATGTGAATCCTACTGAGTTATACTCACTGCCCATTCCTTTGTTTTAGGCAATGACATTCGGCTTGAGTAGTGCTTGCATGTTTGTGCTTGTGTTTGCACTAATTTTGCTTAATTCCCAAGGTATGTGCCAATGTGTGCTTGGCTTGTCATTTTGGGATCATTACAAGTCTTATTTACCTATGGTTGGCCGAGACTTATAAGTTAAGTTTGCAGGTAGTAGTTGGAGACTTGTCTAGGAGAGCTATGGATACCTGGACTGTGGCTTTGATCATAGTATTTTGCTTCATGACCATGAATCAGGCTATTGGGTTAGCGTTGCAGTGTGTGCTCCTGGATGGCATACTTAAGGTCATGTTTGACCATTAGGGGTCTTGGCATGTAATAACTTGGCATAAATACTTTTGGTTTCATGGCATGTGTAGCCATGTTATGGTTGCTAGGTAGACTACCCTTTTGTCTTTATATGTGTAGTCTTTAATGCCTAGGCTTGTGATGCCTTTATGGGTTTTGTATGCCAAGTTATGTATGAACTATGGATGGCATTATGCTTGCTTATGTTGCTGGATATTATGGGCCTTGCTTCATGAAAATGTTGTGCATAATTATATGTACCTTAGTTGGCCGAGAGCATCATGCACATTTTACATGTCATTTTCAAATCTAAACCAACTTTATGGGCTTCTTGGTTGTCATATAGGTAGTACAATTGATTGCACACCATGTATGCACTTAAAATTGCATTAAGTGTTGCCTTGCTTGTTGTGCAAGTTAAGGGTTTTTGGCCTTGCCCTTGCTGCATGTTGTTAATGGAACTTTGTTAAAGCCTCCTGGGCCACCTCCCAGGCCTCTTAACTTAAGAAAATAAGACTTAAAAGTTGCCTTTGCTTGCTAAGCCGAGAGCTAGGAACCTAATTATGGAGTTGGGCTTGTGAGCTAGTTTAGGAACTTTTAGGCCAGGGCCTGAGTGAGGTGTGACAATCTATGCCCTAGTATTGGCAGGAAGAAGGATCCGGCATTACTTCCAAGAACATCCTATCACAGTGCAAAGTAACTTACCTCTCCAAGATGTCATGCGGAAGGTGGACCATTCGGGCTGATTATTGAAGCGATGCATCGAGCTAGGCGAGTATGATACCACTATGAGCCAAGGAAAGCAATAAAAGCCCTAGCACTGGCAGATTTTATTGCCGAAGTACCTGAAACCAAAGGCACCCCAGGAGACCTCGGAAATGGCAAATCTGAGTGGACATTATTCATCAACGGAGCCTCTAGGGAGCTGGAGTAGTTCTCTGTGGCCCAAAGGTTTGGAATCCTCAAAGTCAATCAAATTTGGATTCAAAGCCACCAATAACGTTGCCAAATAAGAAGCCCTCATAGTAGGCTTATAGTTGGCAAAAAGAGTTGGCATGAGAAATCTAAAAGCCCATAGTAGCTCTCAACTGGTGGTTCAACAAATGACAGGAGATTACAGGGAAAAGACCCGATCTTGGCAGAGTACCATAATATCGTGCAGGGGCTCATTCAAGAGTTCAACAGTATACAAATAAAAAATGTACCCCGATTAGATAATGTGGAAGTAGATACTTTGGGAAAATCTAAGTAGTCCACCGACGTATTAGATTGCCCAAGCATAGCAGTATTAGCTCTCACAACTTTGGAGAAAGGGTGGAAGGATCCAATTAAAAAATATCTTGTGACTTCGCAACTGCCCGAAGAACATCTAGAGGTGGCCAAGGTGCGAAAGTGCTCAGGTAGGTTCTTCCTAATCGAACAAGAATTGTACCAACAAGGGTACGCAAACCCACTGCAGAGGTGCATTAGTGAAAAGGACATCAAGATAGTCCTTAAAGAAGTCCATGAGGGGGCCTGTGGGTTTCACATCGGGACTGACGCCCTAGCTGGGTAGTACTTTGGCAAAGATATTTCAAGCCTACTTAAAGGAAAGATGAAAGGTAGTTTTCCAAGAAATACGACAAGTGCTAGAGACACTCACCCATACGAAGGATACCCTCAAAGGTGATAATTTCTGCTAACTACCCTTGCCCCTTCACTGTTTGGGGTATTGACCTCATTGGGCGCCTCCCAACAGCTCCAAGAGTAGTGAAGTTCTGCATAGTGGTAGTGGATTATTTCACTAAGTGGATCGAGGCAGAGCCATTGGCAGCAATATCGGCAAAGGACATACAGAGATTTGTTTGCAAGAACATCATATGCAGATTCGGTGTGCCAAAGGTGATAGTAGCAGATAATGGTCCCCAATTCACTGACAAACGATTTCAAGAATTTGCAACCAACCTCAGGGTGAAATTGCAGTTCGCCCCAGTTGTTCATGCTCAGAGCAATGGACAAGTTGAAGTGTCTAATAGGACAATAAAAGATGGCTGAATAAGAGGTTGAAAGAGGCAAAGGGAAAATGGCCAGGAGAACTCCTGAGTGTGCTATGGAGTTATTGAACAACCCCTAGAAGAGCTACTGGAGAAATACCTTTCTCACTTGTCTTCAGCTTTGAGGCCATCATCCTTGTCGAAGACATACAACCGTCTATCAGAATACAGGTGTTTGACAAAGAGGGGAACAACCTCGGTCTAGTAGCTAACTTAGACATGATTGATAAGAATAGAGAGATGGCTGAACTCAGAAGAAAAGCCTTTCAGCAAAGGGTAGCCATTGTCACAAACTCTCATGTCAAACCTAAAGGGACCAAGAAAGGAGACCTTGTTCTCCGAAAGGCTGAACTGAAGCCTCGAAGACCATCTCATGGTGTACTTCGGGCAAATTGGGAAGGACCTTATTTGGTCATTGAGGAAGTTTGGCTAGGAGTCTATAAGCTAAAAAATTTTGAAGGATAAGAGTTGAAGAACTCATGGCATTTTGACTCTTCGAAAAAATTTTACACTTAGAATTTTCCAAAAATTCTACACTAAGTGCTCCCAAAGGTAGATGGCCAACTGTGGTTAATCCTAAAAGTACCTAAATGTTGTCCAAATGTGGTTAATCGTGAAAGTACCTAAGTGTTGTCCGAATGCGGTTAACCAAATATGGTTGATTTCGAATATGGTCACCAAATATGGTTGATTCCGAAAAGGGTTGAATAAATATGGTTGATTTTATTCTTAAAATCTTAGAATGATATCCATAAATCACCAAACATAATTGGATGACACCTTCGGAATAGACTAAGGTTGTTAATCCTTTGTAAATTATTTTTTTTTTAAAAAAAAGTAGCACAGGACCGAAGGTGTTGAGCCCTACATTGCCAAATATGGTAACGTAGTAGAAGATTGTTAAACACCAAAGGTCGTACCAGAGGTCGTATCCATCAAGGACTTGGCCAAACTTTTGGAAATAAAGTTCCATTAAAAAGTGTCACACACAAAAAAAAAATAAGGCAAAAGCAACTAAGCCCTATGGGGTTTTCTTGCCCATCATCATCTTCTTTGGCATTGGCATCCTTAGTGTGTTAGGCACCTCCAGAGTGCTTGGCTTAGGCCAAGGAATATCAAGGAAAACCAAGGAAAATGAGAGAAAACAGAAAGGGGAAGTAAGAGAAGCTTCGGAGACTAGTACAGTGACTTATGTGCAAAATTGGAGACTTTCAGGACTTAATTGCACATAGAAAATGTATTATGGGAAAGCTGACAGAAAACAGAGAAAGGGGACTAAATTGTGCACTAAGTTAAGTGGTACAAGTGAAACCACAAGCTTAAGGATGGCATTGTTGGCCATGCAAAATTTTATGATGGCTAGTCCAAGACTAGACCATTTTTGGGAGACAACAATGATTGCTAGTCAAATTCTTGTCTACCACTAGTGTACTATTCACTAGTTACTAATTAAGCTAACTAGTCATTAGTTTAGTTACATGGCCCGTTTTACAAGGGTACTTATGACATCTTGGTACTTGTGTTTATCATGTGCTTGGCATAATGGGCCAAGAATTGACTTTAGTGTCCATTTAACCACCAGTTTAAGGGGGGCATTGTACTTATATGGGCTTGGAAGACTACTTTGCACCATGCAAAATTGTGGAAGGCAAAGTTGGCATTCTAGCCAACTAAAAACACATGACTTTCGGCCGAAATCAAGTCCAAGGCCATTTGTTCATTTCGGGCTTGCTTGTTCTTGTTAAACCGAGAGTGTTCTTGAGAGTTCTTTCACATTTTGGCTTTGAAATCCAAGATTCTTGAAGATACTTGAAGGATTCAAGCTTGGAGAAGAGTGTTTCGGCTTGTGCTTGCTTGGAATCAAGCTTGGTTCTTGAAGATTCAAGGAAACCGAGCTTAATTGAGCTAGGGTTTTGAGGTAATGTCCATATCTCCTTGAATTCATGGNTTAATCCATGGATGTGTATGATGATGCCTATGTGTTGTTATGCTAGGCATTGTGATTGAAGAGCACTTGGACATTTGAAACTTGGTTGAGACCGAGAGCTATTTGAGGTAGGGTTCACTGGCACTTGACTTTGCTTGGTAATGTACACCATGATTCAAGTGTCTAGAGTGGCTAAGTGATGGTTAAATGTGCCATATGACCTTAGTTACTTGATGGGCTTAATGGTTATACTTCGTTGTTTTGTTGATTAGCTAATTAACTATGGTACATGTACTAGAAATGCATGTAAATGTGGCCTATTTGCTTGGCATTTTGGGAGCTCCAAATGGAAATGGTGTATTGGTAAGTTTATGTGCAAGAAATGCACATGGGTACATGTATGGCTTATATGGCCAAGAGCAACATTGTGGAGTGTGTGTGTGTACTTGTGTGCTTTGGTGTTTCCTTGTGCATGCTAACCCCACTTATGAAATATTTGACTTATTTATCTGTCTTGTACATGTATATGCCTGTTTTTCTTGTCTTGGTGTTTGTTTTGCAGGTTGAGCTAACTAATGGGAGGTTAAGCTTTGAGTGATTACTCAGCTTAACTAAATAGACTCAATATGAGTTGTATATGTTTTAAGTGAATCCTACTGAGTTATATGCTCACTGCCCATCCTTTATTTTTCAGGCAAGGACATTCGGCCTGAGTA